>JBBPFD010000393.1:0-24670 GCA_038363315.1 Mugilogobius chulae
TATGTTTTAGTTTATTATAGAAAAAAATTTTGTCGGCTTTCACAGGTCGCATTTTTTGTGTCGATTTTTACCGTTCTAAACTTTTTTATGTTTGGTTTGTAGGTGTGAGGGGTGCTATTACTTTTGGTATTTGTAACCTTTGTAGTTTTTGTAAAAATTAAAGCTCAATGTGGAATTTTTCCTATCAATTATAATGGGAAAATTTTGGCAGTTGTATTTTTTGTGTCTTTTGTCTTTTTGCAGCCATTTTTTTTTGCAGCTTTGTATTTATTGTAGCTCTATCAGTTGTGGCTTAACTTGCAGTACTTGTATCTCTTGTAGTTTTGCAGTATTTGCAGTACTTTGTAGTACTTGTACTTTTTCCATTGACTTTAATAGAAAATGTTTTTGCTTTCACAAGTTCAATTTTTGGGGGGAATTTCATTTTTCAGCTTTTTTATATTCTGTATGACGGGGCAACTCCTGGCATTACTTTTGGTACTTCTACTCATTGTAGTATTTGCAGTACTTGTACTTTGTAGTACTTTTAGACTTTCCATTCATTTCTAATAGGAATTTTTTGGCAGTTGTACATTTTGTGTCTTTTCATCTTTTGCAGCAAATGTTTTGCAGCTTTGTATTTATTGCAGCTCTATCAGTTGCAGTTTTACTTGCAGCACTTGTATCTCTTGTACTTTTTTAGTATTTGCAGTACTTTGTAGTACTTGTGCTTTTTCTATTGACTTTAATAGAAAATGTTTTTGCTTTCACAAGTTCCACTTTTTCTGTGAATTTTCATTTTTCAGCTTTTTTATATTCTGTATGACGGGGCGACTCCTCGCATTACTTTTGGTACCTCTACACATTGTAGTATTTGCAGTACTTGTACTTTGTAGTACTTTTAGACTTTCTATTAATTTCTAATGAATATTTTAGCAGTTGTATTTTTAGTGTCTTTTGTTCTTTTGCAGCCAATGTTTTGCAGCTTTGTATTTATTGCAGCTGTATGAGTCGTGGCTTTGCTTGCAGTACTTGTGTCTCTTGTACTTTTGCAGTATTTGTAGTACTTTGTAGTACTTGCACTTGTTCCATTGACTTTAATAGAAAATGTTTTTGCTTTCACAAGTTCCATTTTTTTGTGAATTTAAATTTTTCTGCCTTTTTCATGTTCTGTGTGACGGGGTGACTCCTCGCATTACTTTTGGTACTTCTACACACTATAGTATTTGCAGTACTTGTACTTTGTAGTACTTTTAGACTTTCCATTCATTTCTAATGGGAATTTTTTGGCAGTTTGTGTCTTTCGTTCTTTTGCAGCCAATGTTTTGCAGCTCTGTATTTATTGTAGCTTGCAGTACTTGTATCACTTGTACTTTTGCAGAGTTTGCAGTACTTTGTAGTACTTGTATTTGTACCATTTGCACCTCGCATCAAAAGCAGTCACTCGCAATGGCTTCAGCCATTGCATAAGTTTCTAGTTGAGTGACTGCGTGTAGTTCACGCAGTCACTATTTGTTCTTGTGTTTTTTATTGAGTGACTGCGTGTAGTTCACGCAGTCACTATTTGTTCTTGTGTTTTTTATTATTATTATTATTCTTCCAACATCCCTTTTTTTCCCGTTTTTCGGTTCGTTTCAACTCTTCGATACTTTCACCGATTTCAACACTTTATACCTCGTTCTGTTCACGCTTTCTAACTTATTATTGCTATTACTTTTGACATTCATGCCTTTTGTATTTTTTTCACAATTTCAACCTGAAAATGAAATTTTGATACTTTTTCCAAAAAACACTTAGTCATTTTCAGCAGTTATAAGCAGTTACTACCAGTTCACCCATACACACATTAAACATGTTCCACATTTCAACCCTTTCCACATTTTTACACACATTTCCACAACTTCAGTAACTATTTCAACAATCTTCAACCATTTCAACGTTCTTCAACCATATCAACAATCTTCAACCATTTTAACATTCTTCAACCATTTCAACGTTTTTCAACGTTCTTCAACCATTTCAACGTTCTTCAACAAGTTCAACGTTCTTCAACCATTTCAACAATCTTCAACCATTTCAACGTTCTTCAACCATTTCAGTGTTCTTCAACGTTCTTCAACCATTTCAACAAGCTTCAACCATTTCAACAAGCTTCAACCATTTCAACAAGCTTCAACCATTTCAACATTTTTCAACCATTTCAACGTTCTTCAACTATTTCACAACTCTTCAACCATTTAGGTACTCTTCAACAAGTTCAGTGCTTTTCAACAACGTTCACAATCTTTTGCAGTAATTTTTTCACGTTTCGCAGTCACTCGCAATGGCTTCAGCCATTGCACAGTTTCTAGTTATTATTATTATTATTATTCTTCCAACATCCCTTTTTTTCCCGTTTTTCGGTTCGTTTCAACTCTTCGATACTTTCACCGATTTCAACACTTTATACCTCGTTCTGTTCATGCTTTCTAACTTATTATTGCTATTACTTTTGACATTCATGCCTTTTGTAGTTTTTTCACAATTTCAACCTGAAAATGAAATTTTGATACTTTTTCCAAAAAACACTTAGTCATTTTCAGCAGTTATAAGCAGTTAATACCAGTTCACCCATACACACATTAAACATGTTCAGCATTTCAAGCCTCTCCACAATTTTACACACATTTCCACGTCTTCAGTAACTATTTCAACAATCTTCAACCATTTCAACAGGTCTTCAACCATTTCAACGTTCTTCAACCATTTCAACAATCTTCAACCATTTCAACGTTCTTCAACCATTTCAAAGTTTTCAACGTTCTTCAACCATTTCAACAATCTTCAACCATTTCAACGTTCTTCAACGTTCTTCAACCATTTCAACGTTCTTCAACCCTTTCAACATTCTTCAACCATTTCAACGTTCTTCAACCATTTCAACAGGCCTTCAAACTTTTCAACATTCTTCAACCATTTCAACGTTCTTCAACCATTTCAACATTCTTCAACCATTTCAACATTCTTCAACCATTTCAACAAGCTTCAAGCATTTCAACCTTCAACCATTTCAACGTTCTTCAACTATTTCAACGTTCTTCAACCATTTCACAACTCTTCAACCATTTCAGTACTCTTCAACAAGTTCAGTGCTTTTCAACAACTTTCACAATCTTTTGCAGTTTTTTTTTCACGTTTCGCAGTCACTCGCAATGGCTTCAGCCATTGCACAGTTTCTAGTTATTATTATTCTTCCAACATCCCTTTTTTTCCCGTTTTTCGGTTTGTTTCAACTCTTCGACACTTTCACCGATTTCAACACTTTATACCTCGTTCTGTTCACGCTTTCTAACTTATTATTGCTATTACTTTTGACATTCATGCCTTTTGTATTTTTTTCACAATTTCAACCTGAAAATGACATTTTGATAAACATGTTCCACATTTCAAGCCTTTCCACAATTTTACACACATTTCCACAACTTCAGTAACTATTTCAACAATCTTCAACCATTTCAACGTTCTTCAACCATTTCAACAATCTTCAACCATTTTAACATTCTTCAACCATTTCAACGTTTTTCAACGTTCTTACACCATTTCAACGTTCTTCAACCATTTCAACGTTCTTGAACCATTTCAACGTTCTTCAACCATTTCAACGTTCTTCAACCATTTCAACAATCTTCAACCATTTCAACGTTCTTCAACCATTTCAGTGTTCTTCAACGTTCTTCAACCATTTCAACAATCTTCAACCATTTCAACATTCTTCAACCATTTCAACAATCTTCAACCATTTCAACATTCTTCAACCATTTCAACATTCTTCAACCATTTCAACAATCTTCAACCATTTCAACAATCTTCAACCATTTCAACGTTCTTCAACCATTTCAACATTCTTCAACCATTTCAACATTCTTTAACCATTTCAACATTCTTCAACCATTTCAACAAGCTTCAACCATTTCAACAAGCTTCAACCATTTCAACATTTTTCAACCATTTCAACATTCAACTATTTCACAACTCTTCAACCATTTCAGTACTCTTCAACAAGTTCAACAGTGCTTTTCAACAACGTTCACAATCTTTTGCAGTAATTTTTTCACGTTTCGCAGTCACTCGCAATGGCTTCAGCCATTGCACAGTTTCTAGTTATTATTATTATAGACAAATTTCGGCGAGTTTCACGGGTCGCATTTTTGTGTCAATTTTTATCGTTCTAACTTTTTTGTGTTTGGTTTGTAGGTGTGATGATTGGCATTACTTTTGGTATTCGTAACTTTTGTAGTTTTTGTAAAAATTAAAGCTCAATGTGGAATTTTTCCTATCAAATATAATGGAAAAATTTTGGCAGTTGTATTTTTTGTGTCTTTTGTCTTTTTGCAGCCATTTTTTTTGCAGCTATGTATTTATTGTAGCTCTATCAGTTGTGGCTTTACTTGCAGTACTTGTATCTCTTGTAGTTTTGTAGTATTTGCAGTACTTTGTAGTACTTGTACTTTTTCATTGACTTTAATAGAAAATGTTTTTGCTTCCACAAGTTCAATTTTTGGGGGAATTTTCATTTTTCAGCTTTTTTATATTCTGTATGACGGGGCGACTCCTGGCATTACTTTTGGTACTTCTACTCATTGTAGTATTTGCAGTACTTGTACTTTGTAGTACTTTTAGACTTTCCATTCATTTCTAATGGGATTTTTTTGGCAGTTGTATTTCTTGTGTCTTTTCTTCTTTTGTAGCCAATGTTTTGCAGCTTTGTATTTATTGTAGCTCTATCAGTTGCAGTTTTACTTGCAGCACTTGTATTTCTTGTACTTTTGCAGTATTTGCAGTACTTTGTAGTACTTTTAGACTTTCCATTCATTTCTAATGGGATTGTTTTGAAATTGTGTTTTTGTGTCTTTTGCTCTTTTGCAGCCAAGGTTTTGCAGCTTTGTATTTATTGCAGCTGTATGAGTCGTGTCTTTGCTTGCAGTACTTGTATCTCTTGTACTTTTGCAGTATTTGTAGTACTTTGTAGTACTTGTATCTGTTCCATTGACTTTAATAGAAAATGTTTTTGCTTTCACAAGTTCCATTTTTTGTGAATCAAAATGTTTCTGCCTTTTTCATGTTCTGTGTGACGGGGCGACTCCTCGCATTACTTTTGGTACTTCTACACACAATTGCATTTGCAGTACTTGTACTTTGTAGTACTTTTAGACTTTCCATTCATTTAAATAGAACTTTATCATAGGCTGAACATTTTGCAGGTTTGTAACTTTCTTTTACATGTTTCTACATTTGTTCAGTTTGTGAAGTTGTGTGAATTATACTATCACTTGTACTACTTGTAATTTTTGAAGTAATTTGAAATACTTTGCAGTACTTTGTAGTACTTTTCATTTCCTATTCGAATTAATAGGATTTTTTCATAAGTTGTTCTTTGAGCAGGTTTATGCCTCTTCTGAAGCCTCTGGTTTTGTACTTTGTGTGTTTCACAGTCACTCAGGCCAGACTCCAGGACTAATGCAGTAAAACTACTACAGCAGAAATACAGGAAACCGTTTTCCAGATTTTCACAATAAAAGCACTGTAAAACAACGTTTTTGGACTTTTCACAATAAAAGCCTGTAAAACAACGTTTTTGGATTTTCACAATAAAAGCACTGTAAAACAATGTTTTTGGACTTTTCACAATAAAAGCACTGTAAAACAATGTTTTCGGGATTTTCACAATAAAATCACTGTAAAACAACGTTTTTGGGATTTTCACAGTAAAAGCACTGTAAAACAACGTTTTTGGGATTTTCACAATAAAAGCACTGTAAAACAACATTTTTGGACTTTTCACAATAAAAGCACTGTAAAACAACGTTTTTGGACTTTTCACAATAAAAGCACTGTAAAACAACGTTTTTGGACTTTTCACAATAAAAGCACTGTGAAACAACATTTTTGGACTTTTCAAAATAAAAGCACTGTGAAACAACGTTTTTGGGATTTTCACAATAAAAGCACTGTAAAACAACGTTTTTGGACTTTTCACAATAAAAGCACTGTAAAACAACGTTATTGAGATTTTCACAATAAAAGCACTGTAAAACAACTTTTTTGGGATTTTCACAATAAAAGCACTGTAAAACAACATTATTGAGATTTTCACAATAAAAGCACTGTAAAACAACGTTATTGAGATTTTCACAATAAAAGCACTGTAAAACAACTTTTTTGGGATTTTCACAATAAAAGCACTGTAAAACAACATTTTTCAGATTTTCACAATAAAAGCACTGTACAACAAAACACACACACACAAACTTTATTGCATCATATTTTGTTTATATATTTGTAACTTTTGTAGTTTTTGTCAAAATTATAGCTGAATATGTTTTTTTTTCTTTTTATAAAGGAAATATTTTGTACTTTTGCAGCCATTTTTTTGCAGCTTTGTATTTATTGCAGCTGTATCCGTTGTGGTTTTACTTGCAGTACTTGTATCTCTTGTACTTTTGCAGTGTTGTTGATTTAATTTTTACAATTCAATATCTGCATCTTAGAATATTTTCCAGTTTTTGCTAGTTGTAGCATTTCCACCTTGCATCAAAAGCAGTCACTCGCAATGGCTTCAGCCATTGCATAAGTATCTAGTTTAGTTTGTGTCCTGCACACTTTATTTGTGGTGACCATTGTGTCCGAGTAATAATATGATTTTCATTTTGGTGCGAAAGTGTTGTTTCCAAGCACATTTTTTTCCTAGCAGGCACAATCATTCTTTACTGTAGATTACAACTTGCACGCACAGTTGACAACTTTGTTACATGTTAGTACACTTGTCACTTCAATGTTGGTGCATTTTTTTTGTTTAAAACTTTTTAATTTAATTAACTGAAATCATCCCAAATGTTGGATGTTGACTTTTTTCAGTTAAAACATTTGTAATTTTCTTTCCACAGGCAAAGGATGGAGGACTTACAAGAATAAGAGCTGGAAGCACTCCTGTTGTAAATATTACAGATTTTAATGAAGCAGAAACTCAGTGCACTGATTCTTCACAGCTAACTGGAAGCTGTGAGGTAAGGTTTTTACACTGTCCCTTTTCATTTTGTTTATGAGTGCTATATAATTAAGCATGTGTCTTTACACCACAGGCATGGAGTCTGTCCTCTGAATGTGACTTGACCATCACTGACACATCTATTCCAAAGTTGAGGAGAACAAAAAGCATAGAGGTGTGCACTTTAAATTTAACACTTGTTTTTTGTTTCCATGTATTAAATGTGTACATTATTGTTTACAGAGTTTAACTGCTTTATTAATTTTATTTCTCTTTCCTTAAGATGAGAGGGCGAATTGATTATGACTCAGATGAGCTATTTGATCCCTCCTCGGACGACAGTGGAGAAGAGTACATCCCCAAAAGTGGAGAAGACTCCTCTGAAGATACAGACACAAGTGAGATCCTCACAGCTGATCAGAAAATTAATAAGCTCAGATTTCCAAGCACAAGCAAGATAGTGGACACTGGAAAAGAGTCACAATCACTGGCTGAACTGGACAATACAAATGTGTCGGATTCACAGGAGGATGTGAATCTTGCCCTTTCAGATCTAGAGAAGAGACTCTGTCAGCATTTCCGAAGACTGGAGATTAGAGGCAAACGCGGAAGAAAAGTCCCTGTGCTTTTTAGTCCGGCAATGCAACAAACATTGGATTTGCTTGTCAGCAAACGACAGGAATGTGGGATTTTCACAGAGAACATATACCTATTTGCAAGACCATCCAGTTTGACCTGCTATCGCGGCTCTGATAGTCTTCGGTACTTTGCCAAGGCTTGTGGTATGAAAAGCCCTGACAGTCTGACTTCAACAAAACTACGGAAACAAACAGCAACCCTGTCCCAAGTCCTAAACCTAAGTAATACCGAGTTAGATCAGCTTGCTGACTTTTTAGGGCATGACATTAGGGTGCACAGGCAGTTTTACAGACTTCCCGACGGAACTCTCCAACTTGCTAAAATCAGCAAAGTTCTCTTGGCTCTGGAGCAGGGACGTGTAGCAGCCTACAAAGGGATGTCCCTTGATGAGATCAACATTAATCCAGAAGGTATCAAACATGTCTGTCATTTTTGTTTTGGCCCTCTCAAATCAACATTAGCATGCATACATTTTTTATTGTATTTGCAAATTATATTCACTTATATTTGCATATGTTTACGCTAAAATTCATAGATTTCACAAAGCGACTGACTCCTCAAAAGCATGCCCATGTGTTGAGCCTCAAATGTGTGAGGCATCCATATGCCTGATTACACTCATTATGAATGTTGTTTTTTTAAAGTCTTCAGAAATGCACTTTTATCTTATCCTCAGTACATGCCTTCACTTAATAATGCATTTAATCAAATTGACTTTTTCATATTCATCTCTCCACAGAGAATGTGCTCTTTGACAGTGACCAAGATGAAGATCCTCTGGACTCGAATGAAACTGAGCAAGACCAGGAATCAGCCCATAAGTCAGACTCACCAGGTAAGCTCTCGCCAATCTTTCCTCTTTCATATCTGTGTCTTAATAAACATTAATACACTGTTAACTGTTAGAAATAAGATGCATTTGTTGCCTATTTTCTTGCCGACTTGTGTAGTTATTTAACATGGCATATATATATATAGCCATGTATATATATTAGCAATTTTTTTAGTCTTAAACCTTATTAAATTGCATAATCAAAGGATTTACACCATTAGCATCCTTAAAGTGAACTTGCATTGCAATTGAGAACTTAATATTATATTCTGTAAAACCCACATTGTCTTAAGTCCCCACCGAGTAAGTTATCTTTGAATTTGTGTAAAGGGGTCCCAAGAGAGATATAAAAGTCAGACAGAGTGTTTACATGACCCCACTGTGGCATAAAAACCTGAAAGTCCCCATGGAGTTGGTCTTTGTCAGGTGAAGGAACTTTACTTTGTCTGATTGATAATTTGAAGTGACGTCTGTTTTTCTGGAGGTTTCAATATGTAGCCTGATTTTTTTCAGTGCTGAAGAACCTTCAGAAAGGGTGGTCCCCACCACGCAAGTATTTGTCTTGCGTCCCCACCATGCAATATAAACAAGTATGCGTGTGTGTGTGTGTTTCTAAATTTTACATGAAAACCAAGTTAGTGAGTGAAAAGTAAATGTTTGGTCTATGTAATACACAGACTCATCAGGTGTTTGATGTTTGCTTTATTACTTGTGAAACAAAAAGCTCAGCTAGTTTTATAGAAATCCAAAGTAGAACAATGCTGCTGATGTTGGTTTCATGTCGCCCTCACTGTGTTGTCCAGTCAGCCTGTGAACAGAAACTCAGAAATACTCAGTGAAAACGGAAATATCACAGTATAAAATGATAATATAAAAAGAAAAGGTAAAAAGATGGGGAGCAGCTAATGTTAAAATGCAGATATTGAGCTCTATGATAAAAAAAAAGATGTGTATTAGAAATAACAATGGAACTGCCACTTATTTAATTGTAAGGTACAACGTTATCAGAGGGCATACGCTGAGAGAAGAGATTTATCACAAGTCAAAATAACTCACAGTGTTTCCCACAGATTTCAGAGAGACTATGGGGGGATGAGGTCTCAGCCTAGTCGGGGGGTCTGGGGGTCCTCCCCCAGGGAAATTTTGACGCAAACACGTGCTTTCCTGCATTTTGGTGAATTTTAGATACTATAATTTATATCCCAAAGCTTTGCCTTTTGTTTGAAAGAAATAGTGTAGGTTTTAAAATGTGAAAACAATTACTGCACATATGAGCCCTTATGACTAAACATTTCTTGTGAAGAAGGACTTAAAAGTGCTTCTGTTCATTGAGCACAAACCTCCTATCAAATTAGAATATTTGATAAACGATTCCTAACCTACAATTACAAACTCATAGCTGTACATCAGTGCCCCTTGTGATACAATGCTGCATTCACAAACATTTTATTGTTCATATTACTATTAATTTCAACTCAGTTATTACAAAGTAAGTTAGAACCATATGTTACAAAAATAGGGGGAATAACAATTGCTTTTTATTTTAATGTGCTATTTTTATATATTTTATTTTTAAATTTTATTTTTTTGTGTCTTAAAAACATAGATAATACATAATAAATACATGTTCCTTTTATCTGGGATGTTTTAGAACAGTAAATCCATTAATTTCACATTTTTTCCAAATTGCTTTCCAGTGGGGCCCCATCTCTCTTCGCCCCTTCAAACTGCCCTCTGCTCCGCCACTGTTCCTTCTCCTGCACTCACTGAACACAACTCAGCGTAAGCTGCATCCTCGCGCTACAGTTTGAGGAAATACTAAAGTCTGTAACTTTTGTCAGGACAAATAGACTAGATTCATGGTTTGTGTTTGTGTATGAAAGAATCTAAACATAAATGTGTCAAAATCCGCCGTATTTCGCCGCGGTAATTTGCGTGTTCAAATCTGCAGCCGTCCTAATTCATCTGCTGTTTCTGCTCGTAACTGGCTCAATATATGTCCTATTGATGCGAAATAAAGATTGGCTAAGAGCTTATGAGTTGTAGAACATGTTTCGGTTTTCAAAAGGGTTTCCAGGGTCTTTGATTTCGCACTGTGTGTTAAGATTCATCATGCACAAGCGTCTGGACCAGACTTTTCTGTCACTTATGAGTTCAGCAGCTGGACGGCACAGCTCGGCTTGTTGGCCCCAGAGCAGGTGATGCCCTACGCGCTCTGCGTTATGTGCGTATCCGTGCGCTTTACAAGGCACGGGCTCAGCCAGGCGGGTTGTCCGTATACGAATTGGACACAGCTCACTTTGGGGCTTACGCAGTTGAGGAGACGGTGGAGAGAGAGAGAGGGAGAGAGAGAGGGAGAGAGAGAGACAGAGAGCGAGAGCTGCAGGCACAAGCTCGCGGTGAGCACGCGGCAGAGGGAAGAAAGTCGGAGATTTTGTGAAAAGTTGGTGCGTGTGTTCGTTTGGGTCAAGAGAGGCTGGGCTGGTGCTGGAGCGAGCGGAGAATTTACCGTATTTGCAATACGTTGCCAGGCTGCAAAACATGCTTTTAATAGACCGAATAACGAATAACAGGAATTGTAATAATAATTTATAAAAAAAAAAGTCAAAATGAGTCTATGGCAGCTAAAAATAGACTATGGCGGCCCGCCATGAATTAATCTATGTATGGGAAACACTGACTCATGTAAAAATGTCTTAGCAAATGTTTTTGTATTCACAAGTGGCATTTTGTTTGCTTCACATGGTTCAAGTTTTCTGGAAAAACAAAGTGTATACTGACAGGTCCTAACAACAAGCAAAACTACTGATTAATTAAACGAAATATTAAGATAATCGACCACCGAAATCATTAGTTGTGCATCAGCCACATATATTTAGGCCTACAATGGTTTACAAATAATTCAAACTAGTTGAAGCTCTTCATTTAACAGACACAGAATTATCCCTCTGGTCTGGTAAAGTAAGACCTGTAATAGATTTGCAACAAAGGTTGTTGTGTGTGAATCTACTGCACATCATTTAGCTTAATGCTGTAAAAGGAGATTGATAGTCCACACATGCTATTTTATTGTTAAAAAGCAACATATAGGCCCACATTTTCAAAATAGATCCTAATAAATTGAAGAATTTTACATAAAAAGTTTGTGTGAAGCTCTTACCTCGGTCGGAAAAAGCAGCAGAACGCCATTAGCTCTGAACTAGCCCAGCAGCGGTTGGCCCTTTCGTATACGGTCGTCACGTTCCGAAAAGGTCGTCATGCTCCCAAACGTCATTTCCATATTTTGTTCCCAGCGTTCTTTGCGTGTCACAGTTGTCAATAGTTACAGTAGAAGCATAAGTAGAAGTCATGTTATCGTTGGAACAATTAATGCAATCGGCTTTGGCCGAGGAATACGCAGAATGTATGGACGTTAATGATAATGAAAAAATAAATACATTTGTAACTGAACATTTGCCGGAGGATTGTAGTTACGACAATCTTAACATGAAGGTAGGAACTGCTACAATGGACCTAAGTAAATTTAAATTTTAAATTATTTTTCAAATAAACTTAAATTTAACTTATATTAAAAGTAAAAAATATATATTTTATAGTTAAAACGTAGCTAACTTGTTGATCAAATGTTACATTCAAAACAACATAAAGTTATTTAAAACAGGACTAAGCCAAAAATCACATATTCTACAAACAGTTTGTGAAAAGCTTGCTTTAATAACCCTTTACTCACTTAGTGTTAAGTAATATTTTTGAAACAATCCGTTAGCTAGCATGTATATTGTGTAGCTTTTTTACCAACTAGGCATAAGTAAATAAAATTATACATTTAATTATTACAATATTGTTCTTCTAATAAGCGAAGCGATGTATATTACTAAACGTTTAGGGGTATTGCATTTTTGCCTCGTAATATTAAATTTGATATTTCACCAATTATGTGCTAATTGAATCGGGATAGGCCAGGTATTCCCTGACTGACAACTGCTTATTTGTATGATTGCTTGGTTCAAAATATTTTTATTTATATATATATTTTTAGATATATAAAACAAATAATCACTTACCGCTACTGCTTGCATAAATATATTCCATCCCGTTCGTTTTTTCGCACAATTCGCCATTCTGATGCACAGGTTACCCATTGCGCATGCGCTGTACAAGTCCCAAGAGCATGACGACCTTTTCGGAACATGACGACCGTATACGAAAGGGCCAACCGCAGCGGGCGGAGCGAAGGAGAAAGGCAAATGCGTGTGAGGAGACGAAACAATCTCCAGCGAGGCAAAGAAAAGGGGAGTTTGCAGGTACAATCACTGAAACACACTCATGAGTCTGAACACTGAAGGAGACGCTGAAAGAGAGCAGTGCTGCAGCTTCTCCATCAACCACTGAGGGAAATGACTAAAACAAAATGCCACACGCGAAGCTCATCAAAAATAGTCTCAACAGCAAGAAACTTCTTTATCAATGCAAACAATTAGGCCAATCTTAAACCAAAAAACCACTACCTGTTCTAAATAGCCTAATATTTCAATAATAAGACAATTATCTATGTAGGCTATTAATAATTTATTATTCAGAAAACCTTTTATAGCCTATATTTCAAAATATCCTATATGCATCTGTGTAACCGATACCAACGTAAACCCACACGAGGTACCAAGTTGGAGAAGTATGGTAGTTTGGGGATAAACTCACTCCCTCAAGTATAAGAACCAACAAATAAATTAGGCCAAGGGAAGCTTACCCTTTGGCTCAATGCGTTTGTCGGTTCCCCGCCGTGCGGGAGACCCGGGTTCGACTCCCGCTCAGGACATGTGTAACACCATTATGGTCAAACCTGTATATGATCTTTGTATATTTTAGTTAAAAACAGTATATTCAGTTAAAAATTATTATTATATTATAGTTATTTTAGTTAAAAACAGTATATTCAGTATATAACAGGTTTATTATAAAAAAAAGATATCATTTGTCGAGTCCGTCCCACCATGTCCCACCAAATCACCAAACCTGTCCCACTTTTTGGAGTTTTTGAGGTGGTCACCCTAGTGTGAGCCAAGGTTAAAGTTCCCTCATCACGATTGACGGTTTGTGTGGCCCGCTTCCTGATCTCAATAGCCTCTCGTACAAACCGGACCACAGTGATTGTATCTGGTGTAACATGCACTTTGTAAGAAACCTGCATGTGTCCCGAACCAAACCAGTCTTACAGTCAGTGTACATCTATGGTTAGTTTGACCACACTAATAA
This sequence comes from Mugilogobius chulae, assembly GCA_038363315.1. NCBI lineage: Eukaryota > Metazoa > Chordata > Actinopteri > Gobiiformes > Gobiidae > Mugilogobius > Mugilogobius chulae. Next base: position 13,728 of record JBBPFD010000393.1, read on the forward strand.
CTATTCTTTACCATAATGATCATTCTTTTTTGTCAATAGACTGGAGACAATAGACTGACATTTTCAACACAAAATGATGCTTTATTCAATATTTTGGTTTGAAAGTAGCTTTAAAAAAAAGTGTGTCCTGTCTGTGATTTTACTATGCATTGATGCTTGTTCGCATTACGTTTTAGTTTTATTTAATAATCAGCATCTCATATTTATTATTTTGACAACCCTACTTTATTTTTCTTCATGTTTAGTGTTTTTTGCAATTATTACATTACAATGTAACAATTACATTTGACTCAAGTTGCACTTTCAAAAAATCTGAAAATTCAATTGACCAAATCTGGCAATCCCTTGTCATACACTTTTTCTAGCAGGACAAAGCTATTTTAAAGACTTTCTTTAAAAAATGATGTTCCATGTATTTTTGTCTCAACACCAAATTTGTAATTTTTGAGATTGTTGGTCTGGGCTGTTTTCGCCGAAAAAATAGTAAGTACTATCAATTGGGCTGGGTAATATTGACAAAAATAAAACTGTTTGCTTATCTAGATTACTGCATTCAGACAATATTAAGCCAATCCTATTATCCTAAATGTGCAAAAACCTGTTAAACCCTTAACTTTGTTTAGGTTGTGCCTAGAATGTGATGTCATAAATCAAGATGGTGGATTTGTAACATTGCCATTAAATCATAAAGGTAATTTCACACATTTTCGGTCTGGCGATTTCTGTTAGTGACCTCCCCTGACCCTTCACCCAGGACTCCCCTGCAAAAGAGATTCTTAATCTCATTGGGACAATAGAGTACAACTGACATTGGAGTGCACAGGTCAGTAAAAATGTAATGATCCATCTGTAGCTGATTTTTATCATCAGTACCTTTTTAATTGACTTAAAGCAAGGTTTTCCGCACATAAATACTGCACTCGAACAAATGTGTGTAAAGGTCCTCACATTTATTGTACAAAACCTAAAAATATTTCCCCTCAGGGATTTCTGAGCACTTGAGCTCCAGCTGAAGAACAATACAAGATTACTCAAACATGCATGAAACAATTCAGATATAACTTCGAGTAAACTAATGGTGAATGGAGGCCATTATAACAAGGTTCAAAACTTAGAAAAGTGAATTTGACATAATAGGTCCCCTTTAAGACCTATTCACATCTCCCCTCAGTCTCCTCTTGATGTTCCCCTGAGGCTCCCCTGAAGCTCCCCTCAGTCTCCTCTTGATGTTCCCTTGAGGCTTCCCTGAAGCTCCCTTCGAAGCTCCCCTTGAGGCTGGAGCCCGCCCTGGGGCTTCCTCCGTGTCTCTCCCTGGGGCTGGGTTCCCCCACGAGTTTGAAGCCTCCTCCCAATCTCCCCCCGATGCTGAAGCCTCTCCTGGATTTCCCCCTGAGGCTGGGGCCTTCCTCGGACCTCCCCCTGAGGCTGGGGCCTTCCTCGGACCTCCCCCCGAGGCTGAGGCCTTCCTCTGATCTCTCCTCGAGGCTCGGGCCTTCCTCTGATTTCTCCTCGAGGTTGGGGTCTTCTTTGAGTCTCCTGCCAGGGTTTGAGGCTTCCCAACAGTCTCTTTATTAACACACTTCAAAACTGGGTGCTTTTGCTGTGAAAGATCTGTGTCTTCTCTGAGTCTTTTCAAAACAACCTTGCAGTTGTCTGAAGAGCTGATGTCCTTATAATCGATCCTCCTCTTTGCCGAGCAACCTTTGGACAAAATAGTCAAGCTCAACTTCCTGTTTCATAATGCCTCTTTAAGACACATAAGAAAAGCTCAACTTACTTTTTTCTGGCTCTGAAGAGTGTGGAACCTCCTCCGGATCTCCCCCAGAATCTGGGGCCTTTCTCTGACCCCCCTCCAAGTCTGAGGCCTCCCTCTGATCTCCCCCTGACGCTGGGACCTCCCCCTGATCTCCCCCTGACGCTGGGACCTCCTCCTGGTCAAGGGGAGATCAGGGGGAGGTCGGGGAGATCAGGGGGAGGTCCCAGCGTCAGGGGGAGATCAGGAGGAGGTCCCAGCGTCAGGGGGAGATCAGGGGGAGGTCCCAGCGTCAGGGGGAGATCAGGGGGAGGTCGGGGAGATCAGGGGGAGGTCCCAGCGTCAGGGGGAGATCAGGAGGAGGTCCCAGCGTCAGGGGGAGATCAGGAGGAGGTCCCAGCGTCAGGGGGAGATCAGGGGGAGGTCCCAGCGTCAGGGGGAGATCAGGGGGAGGTCCCAACGTCAGGGGGAGATCAGGGGGAGGTCAACTTACTTTTTTCTGGCTCTGCAGACCTTCTTGATTTTCTTTTCATTTCAAAGGAAGACGTAGGACTTGAGGATTCCGTAGTGTCAGCATAAACTGGTTCTTCTTTATCACTGTCACTGTCTTCTTCTGTATCCTCTTCTGTATCCTCTTCTGTGTCCTTTTCTGCGTTGTTTTCTGCCGATGTTTCTGCCTCTTTTTGTAGTGCCTTTAATCTCAGATGCCTCGATTCCAGGCAAACCTCACGATCAGGAAGTGCCACATAAAATTTATCAGCTGTCGATGAATCGTGACACATCGCCCTTGCCACTTGCTGTCGAGCCTTTTCTGAAAGCTGTTTTTTTGCCTTAAAATACAAATAAATAAAAAGATGGTTAGTCACCTATTAATATTAGAGTTGCAACGATTAGTCAACGTAATCGATTAGGAAAATGCGTCATCGCACGTAGAACGCGCCCATGCATCGCTTTATGAGCCATGTCTCCAAACATCCCAGCTTTAACTGATCCCCTCGCGCTATGAAAAGCTGTGCTGCATTTCTACCAAAAGCACATCAGTACACGTGAGAAACACACTTTTTAGACCTTCAAGACAATGTTTTCAGTCTAGGAGGGCGATCTAATGCGAACCGCGGCTGAATAGAAAGTGAAACAAGAACGCACATATCGTGTTGTGAAAAAACGCTTTGACGGTGCTGTCTAGGCAACAGCCAGATTTATTTATCTGCAAGTTCCGTTTATGCGCACACACGCTCCTCAACTCGGGCTGTCCAAACGCTCGGTGCCACGGACGCTAATGACATTTCCGTGGATACTCGTGCGCAGAGTGAAGAGTACTGTACATGCACTCTTGAATACACACACAAAATTTGTGTCAGCTAGGGTTAGGGTTAGCTATCAGCTATTCATATCAGCTATTCATCAATAACTGATACAAACAGGAGCTACCTGTGCCAATGGTGCTATAATCTATTAAAGTCTGTTGCACTGAGCTGTGTCTGTTTGTTGTTTTAGGTTTTATAGCACAGTTTCAGACTTAATTCAGCGCACAACTTGACCCTTGCACAACGTAACATGAATCTTATAATACTGATTCAAGTTTGCATTTAATTATTTTAATGTATAATTCGTATTTTATATTCAACTAGATTGTTATTTGAAATGTATGACTTGCCAATATAATTAACAGTGTTCCTTAGTCAAAATATATTTTGTAATACACTTAAAAAAAATGAACACAAAAAATCATATTTTGTCATATTAAGCCGTAAAGTCATAAAAAGTAATAATTTACTAATAACTGATTAATCTGATTAATGCTCTAATTAACATCAAAGTAACTATTTTGTTTTTTTTTCAATTCCATCCATGTATTCAACAATAAATCACAACACCTCAGATAATGCATTTGTGACAGATTTAACACCAAATACAAAATTTTGTTTATAGTTAATTACATTTATCCTCTCCTAATGCACTCTTTGTCCGCCCAGTAGTCATATACCAAATTCCATATTTTAATTCAAAAATACAAAAAAAAATATGTATTCAGTTTTGCATTCCAAACTTACCTGCGTGGAGATGCTAGATCGCATTTGATTGAAAGAAATTGGATCTCTGTGCCCAAAATCTTTCCATGCAAGATTTATATATTGATTCGGTTTTTGAATTTGTTGCCTTTTGTGTGTATGGAACACAAATTCACAATCCTTATTCCCACAGCATTTTCCTACAGCAATATGACGTAGCCATGTATATTCTTCGTGGTCTAAGCTGAGGACGGCTTGGCCGAAGGTCTTTGTTGTTTTGTGGTCGTTGATCTAATGAAATAGAAAGCACAAATGTGTTAGTATGGGCAAGTAGGTGGGTCGACCATGATTCTGTAAGAGTCAGGTGCTGGGGGAACTAGGTGGCCATTTTTAAATCATATAAACTTTCAAATCACTGATTCCAGCCTTTTAAGTTAGATTCCAAAACTGGGAAAAATATATATAAAAATATAAAGATCCCTCTCACCCTACGCGGGTGGTCTCATCCGCTTTCCAAGCTCGGGTCCTCTTCCAGACCCAGGGAGCTTAAGGGTTCTGCGCAGTATCCTTGCTGTTCCTAGGACTGCACTTTTCTGGACTGAGATGTCGGATGTAGTTCAAGGGATATGTTGTAGCCACTCATCCAGTTTGTGGGTCAAAACCCCAAGATCTAAGTGGGAAACACCTCCCAAGGTGGTAGAGAATGACCGAGCCAAGATCCTGTGGGACTTCCAGATACAGACAGACAGAATGGTAATGGCGAACCAACCAGACATCGTGGTGGTGGATAAAGAGCAGAGGAGAGCCGTGGTGGTGGATGTGGCAATACCAAGCGATGGTAATATCCGGAGAAAGGAGCATGAGAAACTAGAGAAATACCAAGGGCTCAGAGAAGAGCTGGAGAAGGCTTGGAAGGTGAAGGCAACAGTGGTGCCCGTGGTGATCGGTGCACTGGGGGCCGTGACCCCCAAACTGGAAACTGGATATATATATATATATATATATATATATAATATTCCCTCCCTGACCTCCTCCTGATCTCCCCCTGACGCTGGGACCTCCTCCTGATCTCCCCCTGACGCTGGGACCTCCTCCTGATCTCCCCCTGACGCTAGGACCTCCCCCTGATCTCCTCCTGACGCTGGGACCTCCTCAAATAACATCAAAGTAACTATTTTGTTTTTTTTTCAATTCCATCCATGTATTCAACAATAAATCACAACACCTCAGATAATGCATTTGTGACAGATTTAACACCAAATACAAAATTTTGTTTATAGTTAATTACATTTATCCTCTCCTAATGCACTCTTTGTCCGCCCAGTAGTCATATACCAAATTCCATATTTTAATTCAAAAATACAAAAAAAAATATGTATTCAGTTTTGCATTCCAAACTTACCTGCGTGGAGATGCTAGATCGTATTTGATTGAAAGAAATTGGATCTCTGTGCCCAAAATCTTTCCATGCAAGATTTATATATTGATTCGGTTTTTGAATTTGTTGCCTTTTGTGTGTATGGAACACAAATTCACAATCCTTATTCCTACAGCATTTTCCTACAGCAATATGACGTAGCCATGTATATTCTTCGTGGTCTAAGCTGAGGACGGCTTGGCCGAAGGTCTTTGTTGTTTTGTGGTCGTTGATCTAATGAAATAGAAAGCACAAATGTGTTAGAATGGGCAAGTAGGTGGGTCGACCATGATTCTGTAAGAGTCAGGTGCTGGGGGAACTAGGTGGCCATTTTTAAATCATATAAACTTTCAAATCACTGATTCCAGCCTTTTAAGTTAGATTCCAAAACTGGGAAAAATATATATAAAAATATAAAGATCCCTCTCACCCTACGCGGGTGGTCTCATCCGCTTTCCAAGCTCGGGTCCTCTTCCAGACCCAGGGAGCTTAAGGGTTCTGCGCAGTATCCTTGCTGTTCCTAGGACTGCACTTTTCTGGACTGAGATGTCGATGTAGTTCAAGGGATATGTTGTAGCCACTCATCCAGTTTGTGGGTCAAAACCCCAAGATCTAAGTGGGAAACACCTCCCAAGGTGGTAGAGAATGACCGAGCCAAGATCCTGTGGGACTTCCAGATACAGACAGACAGAATGGTAATGGCGAACCAACCAGACATCGTGGTGGTGGATAAAGAGCAGAGGAGAGCCGTGGTGGTGGATGTGGCAATACCAAGCGATGGTAATATCCGGAGAAAGGAGCATGAGAAACTAGAGAAATACCAAGGGCTCAGAGAAGAGCTGGAGAAGGCTTGGAAGGTGAAGGCAACAGTGGTGCCCGTGGTGATCGGTGCACTGGGGGCCGTGACCCCCAAACTGGAAACTGGATATATATATATATATATATAATAAAAAAAAAAAAAAAAATATATATATATATAATATATATATAATATTCCCTCCCTGACCTCCTCCTGATCTCCCCCTGACGCTGGGACCTCCTCCTGATCTCCCCCTGACGCTGGGACCTCCTCCTGATCTCCCCCTGACGCTGGGACCTCCCCCTGATCTCCTCCTGACGCTGGGACCTCCCCCTGATCTCCCCCTGACGCTGGGACCTCCTCCTGATCTCCCCCTGACGCTGGGACCTCCTCCTGATCTCCCCCTGACGCTGGGACCTCCCCTGATCTCCCCCTGACGCTGGGACCTCCCCCTGATCTCCCCCTGATTCTGAGGCCTCCCTCTGATTTTTCCCCGATGCTGGGCCCTCTTTCTTATCTCCCACAGAGTCTGAGGCCTCCCTCTGATCTCCCCCCGAGTTTGGAGCCTCCATCTGATCTCCCCCTGATGCTGGGACCTCCCCCTGATCTCCCCCTGACGCTGGGACCTCCCCCTGATTTTCCCCCAAATCTAGGGCCACTCTCTGACCTTTCCTCGAGGCTCGGGACTCCATCTGATCTCTCCTCGAGGCTGTGGCCTTCCTCTGATTTCTCCTCGAGGTTGGGGTCTTCTTTGAGTCTCCTGCCAGGGTTTGAGGCTTCCCAACAGTCTCTTTATTAACACACTTCAAAACTGATTTTTTTTGCTGTGAAAGATCTGTGTCTTCCCTGAGTCTTTTCAAAACAACCTTGCAGTTGTCTGAAGAGCTGATGTCCTTATAATCGATCCTCCTCTTTGCCGAGCACCCTTTGGACAAAATAGTCAAGCTCAACTTCCTGTTTCATAATGCCTCTTTAAGACACATAAGAAAAGCTCAACTTACTTTTTTCTGGCTCTGCAGACCTTGATTTTCTTTTCATTTCAAAGGAAGACGTAGGACTTGAGGATTCCGTAGTGTCAGCATAAACTGGTTCTTCTTTATCACTGTCACTGTCTTCTTCTGTATCCTCTTCTGTATCCTCTTCTGTGTCCTTTTCTGCGTTGTTTTCTGCCGATGTTTCGGCCTCTTTTTGTAGTGCCTTTAATCTCAGATGCCTCGATTCCAGGCAAACCTCACGATCAGGAAGTGCCACATAAAATTTATCAGCTGTCGATGAATCGTGACACATCGCCCTTGCCACTTGCTGTCGAGCCTTTTCTGAAAGCTGTTTTTTTGCCTTAAAATACAAATAAATAAAAAGATGGTTAGTCACCTATTAATATTAGAGTTGCAACGATTAGTCAACGTAATCGATTAGGAAAATGCGTCATCGCACGTAGAACGCGCCCATGCATCGCTTTATGAGCCATGTCTCCAAACATCCCAGCTTTAACGGATCCCCTCGCGCTATGAAAAGCTGTGCTGCATTTCTACCCAAAGCACATCAGTACAAGTGAGAAACACACTTTTTAGACCTTCAAGACAATGTTTTCAGTCTAGGAGGGCGATCTAATGCGAACCGCGGCTGAATAGAAAGTGAAACAAGAACGCACATATCGTGTTGTGAAAAAACGCTTTGACGGTGCTGTCTAGGCAACAGCCAGATTTATTTATCTGCAAGTTCCGTTTATGCGCACACACGCTCCTCAACTCGGGCTGTCCAAACGCTCGGTGCCACGGACGCTAATGACATTTCCGTGGATACTCGTGCGCAGAGTGAAGAGTACTGTACATGCACTCTTGAATACACACACAAAATTTGTGTCACTAGGGTTAGGGTTAGCTATCAGCTATTCATATCAGCTATTCATCAATAACTGATACAAACAGGAGCTACCTGTGCCAATGGTGCTATAATCTATTAAAGTCTGTTGCACTGAGCTGTGTCTGTTTGTTGTTTTAGGTTTTATAGCACAGTTTCAGACTTAATTCAGCGCACAACTTGACCCTTGCACAACGTAACATGAATCTTATAATACTGATTCAAGTTTGCATTTAATTATTTAATGTATAATTCGTATTTTATATTCAACTAGATTGTTATTTGAAATGTATGACTTGCCAATATAATTAACAGTGTTCCTTAGTCAAAATATATTTTGTAATACACTTAAAAAAAATGAACACAAAAAATCATATTTTGTCATATTAAGCCGTAAAGTCATAAAAAGTAATAATTTACTAATAACTGATTAATCTGATTAATGCTCTAATTAACATCAAAGTAACTATTTTGTTTTTTTTTCAATTCCATCCATGTATTCAACAATAAATCACAACACCTCAGATAATGCATTTGTGACAGATTTAACACCAAATACAAAATTTTGTTTATAGTTAATTACATTTATCCTCTCCTAATGCACTCTTTGTCCGCCCAGTAGTCATATACCAAATTCCATATTTTAATTCAAAAATACAAAAAAAAATATGTATTCAGTTTTGCATTCCAAACTTACCTGCGTGGAGATGCTAGATCGTATTTGATTGAAAGAAATTGGATCTCTGTGCCCAAAATCTTTCCATGCAAGATTTATATATTGATTCGGTTTTTGAATTTGTTGCCTTTTGTGTGTATGGAACACAAATTCACAATCCTTATTCCCACAGCATTTTCCTACAGCAATATGACGTAGCCATGTATATTCTTCGTGGTCTAAGCTGAGGACGGCTTGGCCGAAGGTCTTTGTTGTTTTGTGGTCGTTGATCTAATGAAATAGAAAGCACAAATGTGTTAGTATGGGCAAGTAGGTGGGTCGACCATGATTCTGTAAGAGTCAGGTGCTGGGGGAACTAGGTGGCCATTTTTAAATCATATAAACTTTCAAATCACTGATTCCAGCCTTTTAAGTTAGATTCCAAAACTGGGAAAAATATATATAAAAATATAAAGATCCCTCTCACCCTACGCGGGTGGGTCTCATCCGCTTTCCAAGCTCGGGTCCTCTTCCAGACCCAGGGAGCTTAAGGTTCTGCGCAGTATCCTTGCTGTTCCTAGGACTGCACTTTTCTGGACTGAGATGTCGGATGTAGTTCAAGGGATATGTTGTAGCCACTCATCCAGTTTGTGGGTCAAAACCCCAAGATCTAAGTGGGAAACACCTCCCAAGGTGGTAGAGAATGACCGAGCCAAGATCCTGTGGGACTTCCAGATACAGACAGACAGAATGGTAATGGCGAACCAACCAGACATCGTGGTGGTGGATAAAGAGCAGAGGAGAGCCGTGGTGGTGGATGTGGCAATACCAAGCGATGGTAATATCCGGAGAAAGGAGCATGAGAAACTAGAGAAATACCAAGGGCTCAGAGAAGAGCTGGAGAAGGCTTGGAAGGTGAAGGCAACAGTGTGCCCGTGGTGATCGGTGCACTGGGGGCCGTGACCCCCAAACTGGAAACTGGATATATATATATATATATTATATATATATATAATATTCCCTCCCTGACCTCCTCCTGATCTCCCCCTGACGCTGGGACCTCCTCCTGATCTCCCCTGACGCTGGGACCTCCCCCTGATCTCCTCCTGACGCTGGGACCTCCTCAAATAACATCAAAGTAACTATTTTGTTTTTTTTTCAATTCCATCCATGTATTCAACAATAAATCACAACACCTCAGATAATGCATTTGTGACAGATTTAACACCAAATACAAAATTTTGTTTATAGTTAATTACATTATCCTCTCCTAATGCACTCTTTGTCCGCCAGTAGTCATATACCAAATTCCATATTTTAATTCAAAAATACAAAAAAAATATGTATTCAGTTTTGCATTCCAAACTTACCTGCGTGGAGATGCTAGATCGTATTTGATTGAAAGAAATTGGATCTCTGTGCCCAAAATCTTTCCATGCAAGATTTATATATTGATTCGGTTTTTGAATTTGTTGCCTTTTGTGTGTATGGAACACAAATTCACAATCCTTATTCCCACAGCATTTTCCTACAGCAATATGACGTAGCCATGTATATTCTTCGTGGTCTAAGCTGAGGACGGCTTGGCCGAAGGTCTTTGTTGTTTTGTGGTCGTTGATCTAATGAAATAGAAAGCACAAATGTGTTAGATGGGCAAGTAGGTGGGTCGACCATGATTCTGTAAGAGTCAGGTGCTGGGGGAACTAGGTGGCCATTTTTAAATCATATAAACTTTCAAATCACTGATTCCAGCCTTTAAGTTAGATTCCAAAACTGGGAAAAATATATATAAAAATATAAAGATCCCTCTCACCCTACGCGGGTGTCTCATCCGCTTTCCAAGCTCGGGTCCTCTTCCAGACCCAGGGAGCTTAAGGGTTCTGCGCAGTATCCTTGCTGTTCCTAGGACTGCACTTTTCTGGACTGAGATGTCGGATGTAGTTCAAGGGATATGTTGTAGCCACTCATCCAGTTTGTGGGTCAAAACCCCAAGATCTAAGTGGGAAACACCTCCCAAGGTGGTAGAGAATGACCGAGCCAAGATCCTGTGGGACTTCCAGATACAGACAGACAGAATGGTAATGGCGAACCAACCAGACATCGTGGTGGTGGATAAAGAGCAGAGGAGAGCCGTGGTGGTGGATGTGGCAATACCAAGCGATGGTAATATCCGGAGAAGGAGCATGAGAAACTAGAGAAATACCAAGGGCTCAGAGAAGAGCTGGAGAAGGCTTGGAAGGTGAAGGCAACAGTGGTGCCCGTGGTGATCGGTGCACTGGGGGCCGTGACCCCCAAACTGGAAACTGGATATATATATATATATATATATTATATATATAATATTCCCTCCCTGACCTCCTCCTGATCTCCCCCTGACGCTGGGACCTCCTCCTGATCTCCCCTGACGCTGGGACCTCCCCTGATCTCCTCCTGACGCTGGGACCTCC
>JBBPFD010000394.1:0-24628 GCA_038363315.1 Mugilogobius chulae
CGGGGCGTGTCGTTAGTTCTGCGGGCTGCAATCAGACATACTTGGAGTGTGCTTGCAATAGGCTCTGCTGTGTGCGTGACAACACTAGGCACGTTCATGTGTCAGTCCAGAGACATGCGCGGCTTTCTGCTCCAACATTTGCAGTTTGACCGTCCCTGATTCTAAACCACTCTGTTTCAGTTGTCTTCCTCCACTTATACAGCTGACTTTATTGTTCTGAAATTGGACTTGGTGGTGCCACACTGTACTACTCAATATTGCTTCAACATTGGTTACAAAAAAAAAAAAAAGGTTTTTATGCTTGCAAAAGTCATGTTTAAGTGTGTTTTTGTCCTGATTCTCAGAAATGACCTAAATCCAAAGCCATAATAAACCTAATCTCCAGTGTTCAGAGCAGTCCTGGTTCAGAGCAGCTGATTTCTCTGAGACTCTGTACAATCTGTAGAAAACCCTGTGATCCTGTCCCACCTGAACTCATCTGTCTCAGACTGAGAGCAGCTCCATTCAGGGGCAGTTTATACGACAACGAGTTTTCACGAATCCGTGATGTTTCCATGTCAAATTGGCTTCTCTTTTACACGACAACGAGCTACGTGTTCATGAATCGGCGTTCCACTGGATACGATTCAAGAGGTAGTTTCACCGAGAACTTTCAGTGGAGACACCGCGGTGTAAACAGGAAAACACAGTTGTCAATGAAGACGGTCACGTCACTGACGTGCAGTAGCCGCTACTTTAACACAGTAGAAGAAGACTGCCCAGTCACAAAAATGTCTCTTAAACCAAAGCACCTTTCATTCTCATAAAGTAAAGCCAATGCTTCCAACTTTCTTACCTGCGTATTGCAGAGGAGGAGACAAAACTAATCCAACGCCTCTCCGGGTGTTGATTCAATGAGTCCATTCAAATTCGTGTGTTCAAAAATAATAAATAGATAAAGTTGCGAGTCGTCTTCCCTGTGTTTGTGTCCAGCTCTCGCGACCTGTGTCTTCCTCTCGCACTGGTCCTCGAACCTCCGTGTTTGTTTCAAGCAAGCAATCTCCCTTTTTGCTCGCGCGCTGGTCCTTGTTGCTTCGTTTGTCATTTTATTTATATGAAGAACTTGTAAACCTGTCAATGTGTGTTATCATAGGCTGCGTGGGTTCACGGTAAGGTCATCTGGATCCTAGCACAATACCGCCACCTCCTGATGCGGCATAAGAACTACACCATTTTGGGTCTATCTACGTTTCCATGTAAAGGAAGATAAGCTCGCCACGACACCATATAAACTGTGAGCACAAAACGTTACGACTGTGACGGTTTTCTTGGGAACGTTGTCTTGTAAACTAGGCCTCAAACACAGGAGCACTGTTTGCACTGATGAAGGATGAGCAGCAGGTGGCGCTGTCCTGAGAACATGTCAGAGCTCTGGATTAACAAGGTCTTACCTCTGGTCTTCAGGAGGAGCTTCTCTAAAGTTTAGAGGAGGATCTTTGGACAGGTCACTTCTCATAGACACAGAGTCTGGAGCAGGTTCAGGTCTGGGTTTAGACCCGGGTCAGGTCCAGGTGGATCCATGTCAGAAAAGAAAAACATTGAATAAGAAGGTGCAGGTGTCAGACTGTGGTCATAATTAAGGCTGTTATGATAAACTTTAAAGCTACACTGTGTAAGATTCTGGAGGAGAAAAGTCAACTACACAATTTAGAAGAAACAAAAACTTAAAAGCATGTGTTTATACATTCTGAATGGGATACATAATGTGAAAACAAACAGCTAAATTAACAGCTTTTCTATGGAAACTAACAGGAGAAGTTCCTCCTTCAGCCCAATCAACAGTCCTTTTGTGGCCATACAAGCCATTCAAAGTAAAGACTTAAACACGCGTTTATTCAAGTCTATTTTTGGTCAAAACTTACACAGTGTAACTTTAAAGCTAATGTCTAATACACTAATGTGTGCCGTATAATAATATTAATATTCATGGTTGTGTGAGCTCATAAAGATCAGGCGTTAAAGTGAAGTTTTCACAGGGCTGTGTAATTTCTCTAATTTCATTTATGATTATATAATCAACAGTAAATTGTGTAATGGAGAAATCATGATTAAGTGTAAGTCATGTGTTCAGTCGGTCCCAGACAGTTTCTTTACACTTGTAGAAAACATTTACAACTGTTTTTCTGTGAGTAAATATCACTTCTTTCATTTTATCTCTTCACTCTGCATTTAAGAGGCTCTAATGCTCTGTGCTCTCTCTGAGCAAATAATCATTTGAATAATTATAATTTCAAATGTGATTTAAATCATTGAACTCATATTTACATCATAATCGAGCAGTTCTATAATAATATGTTTTGTGGTTTAGTAAAGAGCTGATTTTCTGACAAAAACAAGTGAATATAAATGAGTCAGTTATTATTATGTGTAAAGTAGAAAACACAGGTGTGAGTGTATTAACAACAGTGAATGAGAAAAGTACTTTCATCAAACACGATTATGTTTTAGGAGCCGACAAAGAAGAACTGAACTGTTTTCTGTCTAAGTTTAACTCTCACATGACCAGACAAAACAGGAAAGAGGATCAACTTGAATAAAGTGTTTGATTGAGGAGGCAGTGGCACAGTAACAGCCCTGCTCAGTTTGTCTGTTTATCAGTGAGAAAAGAACTGTTCAAATGTCAGTCTTACCTCTGCTCTTCAGGAGGAGCTTTTTTAAAAGTGAAAGAAAACCTTTACTTCTTTTACTTTTCACAGACACAGAGCTGGGTCCAGGTCCAGGTCTGGGTTTAGACCCGGGGCCAGGTCCAGGTGGGTCCATGTTGTAGGAGCTGGAATCAGAAGAAGAGTCCATTTGAACAGAACATACAGAGATGTCTCCTGTTTATAAGCTCTGTTCTCCACATGTGGAGTCGATCTGTGTCTCCCTCTGCTGCTCACATGACACATTACACTCAACTGGCTGGAACTTCAATAACATTCTACTTCCTTCATAGTTTAAATAGTTTAAATAGTTGAGGTCAGAGTTATTAGACTGAACAAACCAAGACGATATAGATTCAAACTAAACTAAACTGCTCACTTCAGTAAAATGTGGGTTATTTAATTTACATTTAGGATTTGCTAAGTTTGTTGTCTAGTTTTCTTTAGTCCTGGATCAATTGAAGTTAGTTTTTTACCTCCTGGTTCAACATGAGCTGTCGATGTGACTTATGTCAAGTTCATCATAATTAACCACACTGTAAACAAGGACTAAAGCTCGTCTAAATGACAAAATAAGTTTAGTTTAACACAGAAATATGAAACTGAACCAAGGCAAAAGTCTTTTGTGTGTAAATGTTGATCCATACTCACTGCAGTGTCAGCGTCGTCTCTGCACAGCTCTATTGTACTTCCTCTTTCTACAGTCACAGCAGGTAACCCGGCCCACACCCTTTCTCTGGGACTGAGGTGCAGTGGCAGTGAGCTGCAGCAGAGGGCGCCACACTCTCTCAATGGAGCTTTGACTGAAGAGTTCAAAACCAACATGTTCTGCAGTGTAGCTTATCACCATGGAGACGAGCAGGAAACACCACCAGGGCTGTAGATACTGATCAGATCTGTGGAGAGGCGACACCACACAGTAATAATGCAGGTTTACCGTGATAAGAGAATAAATGCAGGAGTTTAAAGCTACAGTGTGGAACATTTTAAAACAGGTTGGTTCAGTAGTTTTCTTGACAGTGGCGGTTCTTGCTCAAACTTCTCCCTGGACAGAGAACCTCCACAGTGTCCTCTTGTATCACATTGTAAAACGTTAAAACTTTTCTAGACTTTTTACGACTCGGCACAAACCCTGAACTAAAGAGAAAAGTACATTTGTGTTTTTGTCAGACTTAAACATTCTCAGTTCTTTCAGTCGATATAAACATTACAAAACATAGATGTGTTAACACAGTCTGTGTTAAAACAGACGCGTGTAAATGTTTTGTCATTAAAGCGAACCCTGAATATAATCACATGTTTATCCTAAAACACTTATGATGTCATCACTTATATAATACAGGACAAATACATTGAAGCAGGGCGTCGCATCAATTCTGGGCCCAGGTACAAACTTTTCATGGCCCCTAATACTATACTTAACTTTATAATGTTCAATTTTATGGCCATAATCATCCGACTTCAGAACAAAACATTTGTGTTTTTGTGTCAAAACTATTGGGTTGAAACACTGCTTTCACTTGCATTTTAGCTAACTTGTTTTAAACTATTAACTTGTCCAATATTATGCTAAAAATACACTTAGAAAATCCTTGTGACTTTTCCCACACATTCTAATGTTGCTGGATTGAGAAGTTGTGATATCTGACGATATTCGACACAAAACCCTGTGAATATACATTTTGTGTCAAACCTTGGCTGTTTGTTCACTGAAATCTGCAAAATCTGATTTATATTATTATAATCTCTAGCTGTTATATTTGTAAATAATGTGGCCAATTAATATTCATCTTTATTCTGTGATTTTCTTTGGCCAAAGTCCATATGTTTGTTTTATAGGAGAGATAAAACTATGATATCACAAAAAACAACATTTAGAGGAACAATATCTATCTGAAAAGCAAAAATGAGCTGCTTTTGGGGCCCTTTTCTGCTCCGGCCCCGGGACACTAGTACCACTTACCCCCCCAGTGCGACACCCCTGCTTGGAAGTATTTGTAGTTTTATTAAAATAGTGTTATGAAGAAATGACATGAGGCTGCCATTTTGCTGCGGTTATGACATAAAATAGTGTTGTCAAGGTAACGGGCGGTAGCAGGTAACTAAGCAACATGAATTCCTCAGTTAAACCTTGTCAGTTTGAGCCAAATACAGAACGATTATGTGGAATCTAGTAAAACTGAAGATAATCAAGAGGAAGAGGCCAGAACTGGACACTGTCAGTGGTGTTTTTGTGGCGACTGTTCACAGATGAAACTGTGGGAGTAACCATGGAAACACTATTTTATGTCATCAACCAAAATGGCGGAGTCGTGACCTTCAGTATTTCAAAAAGCTGCTTCTCTTCTAAAAATCTAACGAATGAACAAAAGAAACACATTTATACAACAACCGAGCGTTGCATCTGTTTGACCGACCAAATAACAGAAGAAGAAACTCACATATTGTGCTTTGTGTTTGAGAATTTTCTGACAAACCTGCAGCAGTGTGAAACAGATCTGAAAATGTGACAGAAACAGCGTCATTACAAAGACTTTTGAACACGTGTGACCTGTGCAAACATTTGTAAAACCATCAACGGCAAATACAAGACTTTTTAAAGGCCTTCAATTCAAACTTTTGTATTTCAGACGTTTTAAGCAGAGACGACAAAAGTAAAGTTCACTACTTCAGTAAAAGTACAGTTACTAGTCTGAAAAATGACTCTGGTAAAAGTCAAAGTCCATCTGAAACTCATTTACTGGAGTAAAAGTACAAAAGTAACAAAGTAAAAAGACTAAGTTGGTGCTGCATCGTCGTAAAATGTTCTTTACAGTGAGACATTTGGAAGAAACATTTTTAAATCATGGTTGTTCAAAATTAGACTTTGACTTTCTATTTTACTTATTTATCTTCTTCACCTTAATCTTCCTTCTATTTCTTTTTTCTAATATTATTTGTATTTATTTTATCTTCTTACTCTGACTTTTTTATTATCTTGTTATTCTTCATTTACTTTTCTTATTATTGCTTCTTATCCTTATTGTTTTATATATTGTTATGTGTGTGTTTATAATTGTTTGTTACGTATGTCTTATGTTTTTCTGTCTTATGATTTAATCCTCCTTTATCATTGTCAATCCTCCTGAAGAAGTAAAAAATAATAATTAGACAGTTTGTGGATTTTTAAATTGTTTAACTGGAAAAAGTCTGAATATAAATCATCACAGCAGATCTGCATCGGCTTTGGGAAGAAAAAAACTGTGGATGCATAAAAGTAATTAACTTATTTTGAAAGTACAGATATTTCATGAAAAATGTAAGAAGTAAAAGTAAAAAGTCACCAGATTAGTGCAGTACTTGAGTAAAAATACTTCTGTTTTTAAGACCTGCAGAAACTCTGACTAAACAATAGAAACGACACCGGCCTTTGCAGTGACACAGTTTGTGAACATCACGACAGACGAGTCTCAAACGCCTCACACACAGTCTAACAGTCACAAAAGTAGATTATTAGTGTTTAGCTCACGTCACGTGTCGAGCAGAGAAGAAGTCTGGTTCATGAACCAACACCGTGCGACTCGTGCCATCTACTGGTCAAAGAAGGATCTGCACTTAGAAACTCAAAAGAGAATAAAAAACACATGAAGAGTAGTAATTAATAACATACAAATACTCCAATATGAGCCATACAAATATAAGCCTGTTTACAACAAGTTATTAGACACATAAACCAGAATATTTGACTTTATTTGACGTTTTTCTACTTACTCTCTGTAACATCATGAGGAGTGTGCTTGGAAGTGACTGTGAACGCACAGCTCGGGTCTAGTTCTACCACAGCGTCATGGTTCAATCTACTGAACATTTTAGGTTTTACAACTTAAACTACACACACTAACGGACCCCAGGAAGACTAGCAACCACAATGTGGAAGCTAATGGGGATCCGAATAAAGAATAAAGAATAAAGCTACTGTCTTAGTATGAAGTCAAATCAGTGCAACGTGTATTTGAAATAATAAAATAGTTTTGTGAATGTTAATAATTTAATTGAGGGAATAAGTGCAAAACATACAAAAAAAATATTTTGCAAATGATAATCAAAAAAAGTTTGCGGAATGTTTAGCTTAAATAAAATAATTGGAGAGGGAAGGAGAGATATAGGCAGAAGGAGGGTGAGGAGAAAAAGAGACAGGCAGAAAGAAAGGAAGAGAAGTAAAAGAGAGAAGAGAAAAAATAAAGAGGGAGGAGAGAAAGGGGAGAAAGGAGAGATGGAAACAAGAGTAAGAACAACAGTGTCAGTGGGAGGAAAGAAAGAGAAATCTCAGGATTATCTGTCATTTATAATGTGAGTTCAGTTTGAGTGAGTCTGCAGCGTCCTCTGGTGGAAACAACAACTCATTACATCAACACATTCAGACAAGCAGAGTTTATTTATTCTTCAAAAACTGTGAAAAAAACAAAATTCATTCATTTAAAGAGACATTGGATAACTTTCAAATACTGTAATATTTCTGTTACAGTCACAGAGGTCCAGCAGGAGGCGCTCTCCTCAGATCCACCACAGACATAGACGAATCTTCAGACAACAGTCCAAACCCAGGAAACAGAGGCTCAGTGAAGGAGCAGCTGGAGGTGTGGAGGTGGGACAGTTTTCTACCAGAGCCGACGTCATAGAAGGACAGAGATCCAGCCTCAGAGTCCAACAGCACAGACACTCGACCTGAGCAACGTGAGGAGAAGAAGGAGGAGGAGAGGCCTGTGTGTCTGTTGTTGTGATAGAAATAGTAACGTCCATTATAGATCCTCAGACTCCAGGACTGATCATTGCCTCCAAACCAACACTCCTTTTCTTTCCTCTCCGTCTGATTCCTCTGTAACTCACTGCTATAAAAACATCCCTCCCGCTCCAGTCCACCTCCCAGTAACAGCGCCCCCTCAGGCCAGTGCAGCTCAGGACCTGTTTATAGCCTGTAAATCTGTCCTCATGATCTGGATACTGCTGATCCTCTCTCACCCAGGTCACTGTCCGTTTGTCCTCAGACAGTTTGAGTTTTCTGTGAGCTGTGTTTGGATCCAGAGAAAACTCACAGGAATCTGAAAACACAAACATATATATGTTATATTATATGAATTATACAGATGTAAAACATGTTTAATACAGTAAATCTATGAACTGACTTAAATGTAATGTATTGAGACTTAGAGAAAAAAAAATGAACCTAATTTATGTGATTTATTCAGTTTTATGTTGCTTGAATTTTTCATTTAATCAAAAATAATGTAACTTTAATTATTAAAATAAGGCTCAACGTCTGAGCGACTCAAGACTCTGAGAAAAAACCTGACAGGTGCAGACAGAAATATTTATTACAGTGCACTGTCCCTTTTAAAATAAATGAATAAATAAATAAATAAATAAATGTAATAAAGTCCTGTTTTTCTTGACTCTGAAGTGTTGCTCTTTTCTTGCTTTAAAGTCTTTGCACAGATTCTAAGATTCTTGACAGAGATGAATAGTTCAGAATAATAATATTAGAGCTAATGAGTCAGTTAGACAAAAAGCCCGTCGTGTGTCACCTTTTCAACCCAGAATTTGTGCAGTGAAAGAGTTAATAAAAATGTAAAACTTGTAAGTGTATTTGTATTTGGTCTTCTTTGTTGTGAGGTCAGATAAACATATATTTCCTCTAAAACTGTGAAGAGCAGAAGTCTGATAAAGTGACATAATGTTATTGTTTTAATGAAGTGAATGAAATACAGAGACTCACACTTCCTCAGACCTGGGACCATCCACTGTTCTCCAGCAGGATCCAACCTGAAACACACAAGTCCAGTTTAGACCAGACCAGAGACCAAGACCTGGACCAACCATGGACCAGAGACCCACTGAACCAGGAGCAGACCTGAGAGAGTCCAGGGGGCAGTGGGGGTCGTCCCGTAGAGCGGTCAGGAGCTCTGCTGAGGGGCCTGGATGGTTGTAGCTCAAATCTAACTCTGTCAGATGGGAGTGGGCGGAGCTTAGAGCTGAGGCCAGAGCAGCCCCGCCCCTTTGTGAGACCAGACATCCAGACAGCCTAAAGACACACAGCATTACACTCATGTGGACACAAGGAGCAGAGTGCATCATGGGAGCGTCTCACCTGAGAGTCTCCAGTCTGCAGGGGGCGCTCTTCAGTCCGTCACACAGCAGCTCCACTCCTGAGTCCTGGAGGTCGTTGTGACTGAGATCCAGGTGTGTGAGACTGGAGGAGCTGAGGACTGAGGCCAGAGGACCACAGCAGTGAGGAGACAGTCCACAGAGGGACAGACTGAGACACAGAGATAATGTTAGAATCACTGACTCTATCTGACAATGCACATCTCTACATTATTCTACATCTACTAGCAGATGTAGGAGAAAAGTCTTTCTTAAAAAGCATAACAAATAAAAAAAACATTTTATGACAACCACTGAACTCTGTCTGTTCATTACTTTTCCATCTGAAAAAGCTGTTACACATTTCTACATGAGCTTGAGAAAATATTTATGTGATTTCTACCAAAAGCACAAAAAGGTTTCTGTCTGTAACACACAGTGAGGTCAACAAGTATTTGATCATTCTGTGTTTTGCAAGTTTTCCCACTTAGAAATCATGGAGGGGTCTAAAGTTTTTATCGTAGATGCATTTCCACCGTGAGAGACAGAATCTAAAAAACTAAATCCGGAGGTCACATTGTATGATTTTATTTTAGCAATTTATTTGTAAAATACTGGGTCAAATAAGTATTTGATCACTTGATTTTTAGCCAGATTTCCCCAAAAGACCTTTTTTTTTTTTATTGTCCAACTACACTCTGCTCATGATTCTAATTAAGTAGCACCAGTTTGGTGTCGTTAGCTTTCATAAAGACAACTGTGAATCCCACAATCAGTCCAAAGTCTAACTACTAACATGAGCAAAACCAAAGAACTGTCAAAAAACACAAGAGACAGAATTGTAGACCTTCTCAAAGCTGGAAATAGAACTACTGGACAATTTCCAAGCAGTTGGATCACTCTTTAGAAAATGGAGGAGGCTAATGATGACTGTTACGTCCCTCAGACTGGAGCTCCATGTAAGATCTCACCTCGTGTGGATCAATGATTCTAAGAAAGAAAACCAGCCCAGAACTACACGAGAAACATGTCCATTAATGCCTCCCCTCTCCTCACCCCAGGGCTCCACTGCAAAAGAGATTCTGAGTCTCAGTGGGACTGTCCTGGTTAAAAAAGGTCAATTAAAATGTAATTAAATTAACAAGAGAGCTGGGACCACTGTTTTCAAGGCTTCTATCAGTAAAACACTCAGACGTCATGGTTTAAAATCAAAGTTTGTCAGGAACCATCTGGATGATCCAGAGAAGGACTGGGAGAAGGTCATGTGGTCAGATGAGACCAAAAGAGAACTTTTTTCTATTCGCTGAGTTTGGAGGAAGAAGGATGAGTATCATCTCAATAATACCTACAGTGAAGTGTGGGGGAGGAAGCATCATGTTCTGCTGTGTTTTTCTGCACAGGAAACAGGACGACTGCAGTGTATTAAAGAGAAGATGAACAGGACCATGTATTGTGAAATACTGGACAAAAACCTCCTTCCCTCAGTCAGAGCATTGAACATGGGTCGTGGCTGGATCTTCCAACATGACAATGACCAGAAACACGCCAGAAAAACCAAAGAGTGGCTCAGTAAGAATCATATCACAATTCTGGAGTGGCCTCGCCAGTCTCCAGATCTGAGCTGAACTTCATGTTGTTCAGCGAAAGCCCTAAAACCTGACAGATCTACAGGAGATCTGTACAGAGGAGGAGGTCAAAATCCCTGTGTGAGCCAACCTGCTGAAGAACCACTGTTGACTGCTGGAATAGTGAACAAAGGCTACTGTTCCAAATATTAAAAATATTTGACTCAAGTGATCAAATACTTATTTAACATAGTAAAAAATAAATGTGATTTCCAGATTTTTTTTCTTTAGATTCTGTCTCTCTCGAAGTGGAAATGCATCTACAATGACATTTTTAGACATCTCCATAATTTCTAACTGGGAGAACTTGCAAAATCACAGGTGATCAAATATTTATTGGCCTCACGATTTATACATTTAAAAATGTGGTTTGAGCTTCAGGTAATTGACCTTTCGCCGAGCCCCGCCCCAAAACGGCTCTTGTCCAATCAAACATTGTAGCAACCGTTGCTATGTAAATAGTGTCCGTCAGATCTTGAGCTCCAAGCAAGATGGTGAAGCGATGCGCCTACGGTTTTTGTAAACTGGACCGCAGATACCCCGAAATATTGACCAGAGGAGTTGTGTTCTTTCTATTTCTAAAGCTGAAAACAACTGGAGCAGTGCCTACAATGGATTAAACAGAGCGGGCGGCTCGGGCGGCTCCTCTACCAGCTAAATATATCGAACAAATGTCTGCTCAAAGGTAAAACTAATGCTTAACTATAGCTATGGACTGACTGTGTTGTTAGATCTAGAGGCAAAAACACAAACTAGACCCAAGTTATACCATGACGAGGATATAACTGCAGAAGTTACGCTCTAAGCTGCTAAGTTTAGCGAGCCTCTTAGCTTTAGCCAGCACTAGCAGGTTTAGCTCACTAACATAGCCTCGTAAATGAACAATATTCTTGCAATAGAGAAAAATAGACCTTAACATATGAAAGCGAACTTACCCGGCAGTGCAAGAGCAGGACAAGGCTGTGCTTGTTGTATTTGAGGTAGGGTTAACGTTAAAAATCATGGGTTTCTCTGATTTAGCTTGAGACCAGTAGCATTAGCCTCCATAGGAGTTATATTCCTCCGTGGCGTATTTTAATGTTTTGAATAAATCCTCCGCTGCATAGTGAACCCCTTTTGCCTCGATCTAGAGGATATCGCGGAAAAATTGCTTTAAAAAAGTCACTAACGTGAACAGGAGTACTTCTTTTTGTCATTGAAGTCTACGGCAGTCTATCATATTTGACGGACGTAGCAACAGTAACTAAGGGGGGCGGGGCTCGGCGAAAGGTCAATTCTAGTTTTAGTTTGATTTCTCTCTGTGATCATTTGGAACAGGTGAGTCTAATCTAAAGTAGATTTAACACTCACCTGAGAGTCTCCAGTCTGCAGGGGGCGCTCTTCAGTCCGTCACACAGCAGCTCCACTCCTGAGTCCTGCAGGTTGTTGTGACTGAGATCCAGGTGTGTGAGACTGGAGGAGCTGAGGACTGAGGCCAGAGGACCACAGCAGTGAGGAGACAGTCCACAGAGGGACAGACTGAAACACAGAGGGACATTAGAGACTAGAACCATGACACAAGAGTTTAAACACAGTCTGGACTCACAGGGCTTTGGTGGAGGCTTTGACCACCGGCAGCAGACCCAGGAGAGCTGTCTCTGAGGCTTTGTAGTTCCTCAGGTCAAACTCCTCCAGGTCTGAGTCTGAGGACAGTAAGAGGAAGGACACAGCCGACCACTGAGCAGGAGAAATTATCCATCTGTAATCTCCTCCTCTCACATACTCCTGTATCCCCTCCACCAGACTGTGGTCGTTCAGTTCGTTCAGACAGTGGAGCAGGTTCAGACTTCTCTCTGCAGACAAACCCTTTTCATTCAGCTTCTGTTTGATGTACTCTACTGTCTCCTGATTGGTCCCTGAGCTACTTCCTGTCTGAGTCAGCAGACCCTGCAGCAGCTTCTGATTGGTCGGCAGAGACAGTCCCAGGAGGAAGCGCAGGAACAGGTCCAGGTGTCCGTTTGGACTCTGTAAGGCCTGGTCCACAGCAGAGCAGTAGAAGGCTGCCTCAGACTCAGGACTCTCAGAGGAGTGTGGTGGTGACAGCAGCTTCTGTCCAGAGCTGAAGAAGGTCTGATGGACGTGAAGAGCAGCCAGAAACTCCTGCACACTCAGATGGATGAAGCAGTAGACCTTGTCCTGGTACAGGCCTGGCTCCTCTCTAAAGACCTGTGTGAACACTCCGGAGTACACTGAGGCCGCTGCAGCGTCCAGCCCACACTCGCTCAGGTCACTCTCGTAGAAGATCAGGTTTCCTTTCTGCAGCTGCTCAAAGGCCAGTTTTCCCAGAGACAGAACCATCTCCCTGGTCTCTGGAGTCCAGTGAAGGTCTGCTCCTGATCCCTGCTGATACTTGATGTTCTGGACTTTGGCCTGCACCACCAGGAAGTGGACGTACATCTGTGTGAGAGTCTGGGGCAGCTCTGGTTCCTCTGTTTGTTCCAGAAGCTTCTGTATAACTGTGGAGAGGATCCAGCAGAAGACCGGGATGTGGCTCATGATGTAGAGGCTGCGGATGCTCTTGATGTGGGAGATGATTGTGTCGTCTGTGAACCTCTTCCTGAAGTATTGCTCTTTCTGCAGGTCTGTGAACCCTCTGACCTCTGTCACCATGGAGACACACCACTCAGGGATCTGATTGGCCGCTGCAGGTCGTGTGGTTATCCAGAGGAGAGCGGAGGGAAGCAGGCTCCCCCTGATGAGGTTTACCAGCAGCACGTCCACTGAGACAGACTCTGTGGGGTCGCTCAGGACCCGGGTTCGGCTGAAGTCCAGAGGAAGTCTGCACTCGTCCAGACCGTCAAAGATGAAGAGCACCTGGAGCTGTTGGAAGCTGCAGAGAGCTTTGGATGGACTGAAGAAGTGGTGCAGCAGCTCCACCAGGCTGAACTGTGTGTCTCTGAGCACATTGAGCTCTCTGAAAGTGAACGGGAACAGCAGCTGCAGCTCCTGGTTGGCCCTGCCTTCAGCCCAGTCCAGACTGAACTTCTGAGTCAGAACTGTTTTCCCCACGCCGGCCACGCCCTTCGTCAGCACCGCTCTGATTGGCTCTGGTGAATGTGGGCGGGCTTTAAAGATGTCTTCACATGTGATGGTTTTCTCTGGAGCGACTGCTCTCCTGGACGCACTCTCCATGAGTCTGACCTCATGTTCCTGGTTGACCTCTGAGGCTCCGCCCTCTGTGATGTAGAGCTCTGTGTAGATCTGGTTCAGGGGGGCGGAGTCTCCTGCTTTAGCCACGCCCTCAAACACACGACTGAACCTCTGCTGCAGATGTGACTTCAGTTTATCTTTACAAACTCCAACAGCAGTTTCTGAATAAAGACACAAACAGAGAAACAAACCACTGTCAGCTCAAGCTCCTTCTGATTTGTGAAAACATCTTCACTCAGATGTGAGTAAATCATGTATTTTTATTGTAAAGTTCAGTTAAACAGATCAGATCCAGGAGCTGTTCCTCAGATGGACAGTAACATAGTTCTTACTGTGCTGCAGGCGCTGGGCCAGCTGCTCCTGGTCCATCCTCCTCAGGAAGTCCAGGGTGATGTTCAGAACCTCTCTGCTGCTCTGCTCCTCCTCCTCACTCTCAGAGCATTCTGGGTAATCTGAGGCCAGGAGCCTGTGGAGCCTCTGCAGCTGCTCTTTGACAAAAGTCAGGACGTCCTTCTCCAGACGCTGGAACAGAACAATAAGAGAAGAGTTTTAGTCAAAGAGAGAACCTGAGGAGAGCCTCAGAGAAGCCCACACATGCTGCGGTCGTGGGCGACTCACCCTGAATATGGCGTCCAGCTGCTCCTTTGGGCCTGGCTCCCTGTGAAACAATACAATCATTTATTTACTTTAGTCTCATGCAGGGGAGCTCGTTGTTAAGGCGGTAGGTGCGAGGTTTGTAGTTAAAGTTGATCAAGGCCTGAATAAAATGCCATAAAACATCCTTGTCCAATCAGAAGAGCTAGTTATCAGCTGCCAGAACATAGCCCCGCTTCTTTTGGTGTGATCCCAGATGCAAGATGCAACATCATTGTGTCCTTTTGACACAATTTGACAACATGGCATCTTAAGAAACTATTTATGCAGAGTTGAGTGATTTTGTTTTTTTTTATTATTATATTGTACAGGCCTACGTTATATGCCTCATGTCTGTGGCCCTGGTGCCTCTGCGCTGTCTCTGTGTCAAAAAATAACAATATAAACATAGGCAATAATAAACAAAATTATGACGGATTAAAATACCTCATGACGGATTTTTTGGGACCTTGTCTATCACAATGACAGGTTGGAAATATGTAACTGATTTGCAGTTCAACGTTCCTGATCTAAACACACTTTTATCTTCTGATCTAGACTTGTTACTGTGTTATCCACTTGGTGTCCACGCTGAACCTAAATAATTGAAGAACATGATTCTCAGGAATGACACAAATCCAAAGCCATAATAAAGCTAATCTCCAGTGTTCAGAGCAGTCCTGGTTCAGAGCAGCTGATTCTCTGAGACTCTGTACAATCTGTAGAAAACCCTGTGATCCTGTCCCACCTGAACTCATCTGTCTCAGACTGAGAGCAGCTCCATTCAAACACAGGAGCACTGTTTGCACTGATGCAAACAGTGCTCCTGTGACAGCAGGTGGCGCTGTCCTGAGAACATGTCAGAGCTCTGGATTAACAAGGTCTTACCTCTGGTCTTCAGGAGGAGCTTCTCTAAAGTTTAGAGGATGATACTTGGACCAGTCACTTCTCATAGACACAGAGTCTGGAGCAGGTTTAGGTCTGGGTTTAGACCCGGGTCAGGTCCAGGTGGATCCATGTCAGAAAAGAAAAACATTGAATAAGAAGGTGCAGGTGTCAGACTGTGGTCCTGAGGGACTAGTTTCCTCACAACAAATGACAGTTAAGAGCTGTTATGGTAAACTTTAATGCTAATGTTAATCGATCTAATACACTGATGTGTGTCGTATAATAATATTAATATTCATGGTTGTGTGAGTTCATAATGATCAGGCTTCAAGTTTTCTCCAAATGCTTGTTTTTCTAATATTAAATAAATAACATAGGACTGTGTAATTAATCAATCTCCAATTATAATTATATTTGTAATCAATAGTAAAACTTGTGTAATTGTGTAATCATGATTAAGTCATAAGTGTGTTCAGTAGGTCTCAGACAGTTTCTTTACACTTGTAGAAAACATTTACAACAGTTGACAACAGGGATGTTCACCGTGTCGTCACATGTTGGTCATTTAAAACATAATTACCATCACGCTGAACAAACAAGATTTGTATCCTGCTGTGTAACTCTGTGAGCCTCTCCAGGACGACAGATGGAAATTAACTGTAAAAGCTACAATCTGGTACAAGTGTCTCTGCCTTTGTGCTTAATGTGATTGTACATTGTCCTTAATAAACATTACTCTGATTTTATCTCTTCACTCTGCATTTAAGAGGCTCTAATGCTCTGTGCTCTCTCTGAGCAAATAATCATTTGAATAATTATAACTTCAATTGTGATTTAAATCATTGAGACTCATATTTACATCATAATCGAGCAGTTCTATAATAACATGTTTTGTGATTTAGTAATGAGATTATTTTCTGACAATAACAAGTAAATATAAATGAGTCAGTGATAATTATGTGTAAAGAAGAAAACACAGGTGTGTGTGTATTAGCAACAGTGAATGAGAAAAGTACTTTCATCAAACACAATTATGTTTTAGGAGCCGACAAAGAAGTGTTGTACTACGCCTCTGAGAAGGTGAGACCAAACTTTAAACTGGAACTGTTTTTATGTCTAAGTTTAACTCTCACATGACCAGGACAAAACAGGAAAGAAAATCAACTTAAATAAAGTGTTTGATTGAGGAGGCAGTGGCACAGTAACAGCCCTGCTCAGTTTGTCTGTTTATCAGTGAGAAAAGAACTGTTCAAATGTCAGTCTTACCTCTGCTCTTCAGGACGAGATTCTTTAAAGTTTGGAGGATGATCTTTAGAATCGTCACTTCTCATAGACACAGAGTCTGGAGCAGGTCCAGGTCTGGGTTTAGACCCGGGGCCAGGTCCAGGTCTGGTTTAGACCCGGGGCCAGGTCCAGGTCTGGGTTTAGACCCGGGGCCAGGTCCAGGTGGGTCCATGTTGTAGGAGCTGGAATCAGAAGAAGAGTCCATTTGAACAGAACATACAGAGATGTCTCCTGTTTATAAGAACAAAACTATGACTAAACTTGTTCTAAACTAATCCTACACTTTTCAGTCAAACATGGTCGGATGAATTAAACTTGTTTTTGTTTGTGGCCTTGTTTCCTTTAATCTTGAAGATTATAAATGTATTTATTGGTGGACATTGGACTATAGATACAGTATGACTTGTAAAGTTTATTATACCAACTACACTATAAACAAGGATCAAAGTTCATCTAATTTACAGTTATTGTTTTACAAATATAACTATAAGACGACACTTTGCGGTTTCTTGTTTGTAAGTTGTTACAGTTGATTCCTTTTTATTACAAAAAGCCATTTCCTGTTTATCACGTGAGAAATTCGTCATCTTTTTAACACAAACACATGAAAAGTTACTACCTCTCGGTTGTGCTAAACAAAAGAAAAGTCTAAATCATAATTATATGTACAGTAGGGAGACCTAATTACATATAATTATTTACTGTCCCAGTTTTTGTCCCATTTTCAAGCTTTTTTTCCCAGTTGTCCTGATTTTTGACACTTTCCAACAGTAAACAGAGGAAAATATTATTATTCCTTTAGACAAAATAGAGAAATAGTGCTTCAAAATCACAAAACACAAGAAAATATTCAACACTTTGCACTGGTAGAAGATTCTGAGTTCATACGTGAGCTGTGAGTGAGACAAGAATTAACTACAATAATGTTATTTACTCACTCTTTTAAACAGCTTTGTCATTACTCTCGTAAAAACTCAAATGTGTTTCAGTTTTCAGTTTAGAAAAGCTAGTTTTCTTAAAAAGTTTTCTTAATGTAAATGTGCAGAAATACTCACTGCGTCAGCGTCGTGTCTGCACAGCTCCTTTTTACTTTCAGCTTTTATTATCACAAGAGTCT
The DNA here is from genome assembly GCA_038363315.1 of Mugilogobius chulae. Taxonomy (NCBI): domain Eukaryota; kingdom Metazoa; phylum Chordata; class Actinopteri; order Gobiiformes; family Gobiidae; genus Mugilogobius; species Mugilogobius chulae. The sequence goes on from JBBPFD010000394.1 coordinate 17,538, forward strand.
GAATCTGCAGAGGCGGAGACTGCGCTTTATGACCCGCACTGAGACGACCTGAAGCAGAAAACTCCTCTGTGTCACTGGAGAATGTCGCAAAATGTGGTTTTATCTTTTTATTTCAAATGGATTATGCAAGTCAACCAGCATCAGAAAGTTACACAGGTTAAGTAAAGGTTAAGAAGAGGAAAAGGCCTAAGTAAGGGTCAGTGTTAAGTGTGTAATTGGTGTGACCATTTATTATGATCAATAAAAAGGACATCAAGCAAAGAGACATCTCAAAGCTCAAATCTCTTGAAAACGGACAGAAATGTCTAAAAAAAAAACAAATGAAATATGCTCCAAATATGAGCTTTTTCATTCTAATCTGGCTAAAATAACTCAAATTAAGATGAATCTGCTGAATTCTAGTCGTTTTAACAACTAGAGACGAGAGAGTTACATTTAGCACTGTGGTTGTACTTTTTACATTTAAATCTGCAAAGTTTTACTTTTGTATTTTTACTCAAGTAAATGAATTTCAGCACAACTTTGACTTTTGCTAGTCATTTTTACACATGTACCGATAGAGGTTCTGCAGGTGACATCACACATTCTAAATGTTCATGCTGAGAGAGTTAATGGAGAGAAAGGACATTTTTTCTTGTAAGAGTTCAATAAACAGCTAAAACAGGAAAAATAAACTACAGTTTGATATTCAACCCACCACAAGTCTACTGAGCACTGGGTAACTGTCATGTAAAAAGAGAAAAATCAAGTCAACAGTTGTAGCAAAGCAGATAAACTTTAGCTTCTCACATTTATCAGACATTGAAATCACACACAGTTGAACTTATTACCTTTTTCTTCTTAAAAAGATGTTTTTGAGTTCGTTTGTTGCAGTTAAAATGTCCTAAATCATCAACTGTTGTTACAGACAAGCCGTTGCCACGACAACAAAGAAATACATTGAAGAAATGCCACTCGTTCTAAATGTTGCTGAGCAAAATGATGTCAGTGCATAACCTCTATACTTTTACTTGAGTAGTGAACTTCAGTACTTTTGCCATCTCTGCATATACAGTATATACTTATGTACAATGACTTCAGTACAAACTCTTACTGCACTGTAAAAAAACCATAGGACCAATAATAACTTACATGTTTATTTCAACATAACTTAACAATGTGAGTTAAATGTTTTTCAACTTACATTTTCGAGTTAAAAGACCCACAGCTAATGTCTGTGAGTTATCAGAACTTAATGTAAAATTGTTTTTAGTGCGCTTAACTCACTTTTGTGAGTTACGGTTTTAAAAACTGCCTCCTGGCGTGTGAAAACCCATTTGCGCATGCGCAGTAATAAAGCAAACCGCCAGAGTCCAGAAAAACGGAAGAAGCAGCGCCATTCCGGGAGGTAAGTTAACTAAATTTTTTGGTTCATAAGAGTCAAATATCACAATTTTTGAAACTTTTTAAGGCGAAGTGTAAGATATATGGGTTATTATTACCAAATCCGCAGTCATTTTAATTTTTCTCTGCTAAAGGTCGCACCTGGGATTCACGGTCCTACGCCGTAGCGGGACAGCTCTCTGACGCGGAGTTTTGCCTCGCCGCGCAGAAGCGGAGGCGCATCGGGTAGTAAAGACAATATTTTCGTTAAATAGCAAATCGAAAATTTGAATCTTTGAGGAGAAAAGTGATTATTACCAAATCCGGTAAAACGGCTAAATACAGATCCTTACATGGCTCTGGCCGTACCGACAGCTCTAGCGGGGAAGTTTTGCTCGCACCGCGCCGGAAGCGGCGGCCGCCATACGGGTGAGTTAAAAGTTACAATATTTTCATTTACAATAGTCAAATCGAAACTTTGAGATCATTTGAGGCGAGAAATAGTGGGTATTATTACCAAATCCGGCGGTCATTTAAAATGTTCTCTGCTAAAGGTACGAATCCTTGGGATTCACCGGGTGGCTCTACTGGCCGTAGCCGCTGGACCAGCTCTCATTGACGGCTGGAAGTTTTGCCTCGCACCGGCGCCAGAAGCGGAGGCGCCATTACGCGGTGAGTTAAAAGTTACAATATTTTCGTTTACAATAGTCAAATCGAAAATTTGAGATCTTTTGAGGCGAGAAATAGTGGGTATTATTACCAAATCTGGCGGTCATTTAAAATTTTCTCTGCTAAAGGTACAGATCCTTGGGATTCACCGGGTGGCTCTGCTGGCCGTAGCCGCTGGACCCAGCTCTCACTGACGGCTGGAAGTTTTGCCTCGCACCGCGCCGGAAGCGGCGGCGCCGCCATTACGCGTGGAGTTAAAAGTTACAATATTTTCATTTACAATAGTCAAATCGAAACTTTGAGATCATTTGAGGTGAGAAATAGTGGGTATTTTTACCAAATCCGTGGTTAATTCAAATTTTCCCTGCTTAAGCCTCGTAAAGTCCTGGTTTAGTCCTGGTTTTAGACCTAGCTCAGTCCTGGTTAGACCTGCGTGGTTCTGGTTAAGCGCGACTTTATTCAGTCTTGGTTTGACAGTTTCTGATAAATTTAATTGTGAATTGTGTGCAGAGCGGGACACAGTTCTGGACCGCACACGAACGTATTCCTGCCTACAGAAGTGAAACTGAGCGTGAGTGTGCGCTTACCTACGCGTGACGCAGGGAGAGACTTTTCAACACGAATCACTCCGCAGTGCGCTCTTCTTAAAACATATTCCAAAATAAGCCAGGCTCCGTAACTAGATCAAGATTATTTCTCCGGGTGTAGGCTCCATCGCGTCCTCTTGGGGATAAATGAAAGCGCAGCGGTGATAAATTAGGTCGATTACTTGACTCGCATTTTCCTTTGCTTCGTTATTCAGTGTTCTGCCTGTGTGTGGCAGTGACCCGCCCCCCTCACAGCTGAGCCTGGGTTTGTTTACAAACGCCGACGTGACAAAAAACTGAATTCATGAATTATCTTACTGTTACTGTTTTAAGTTATAATAATGCAATAGCCAATATAATTGATTTGTAAGAAATTACACATTTCATACCATACTTATCATAATTCTAAACAAATTCTAACTTAAGTATTTAAATCATATTCCAAATTAAAAATCTTTAAAATATTTCAAATTTAGGCTGTAATAGTTTACAGACGGCCTCCTCAAACCTATCGTACTGCATGTACAAAGAGTTAAATTGTGTGGTTTAATTCTAATACAAAAATACAAATCTGGCATTTTGCCCCCCACAATTAGAATAAAAATATGAAATACTGATGTGAATATTGGGCTGAAGCTCTGGTGCTCCAGGTTTACAATGTCTACAGTCTTTATGTGATGTGATATCCATCTGGTGCTTTAACGTGTCATGTCTCACAATTTAAGTTATTAGCTGTAATTATTTAATTCAGAAATATTTTACTAACAATTGCACATCTGTTTCAGATCGCTGTAAGCCTCCCTGGTGAGATATTCCAGACACGACCCACCAGGAGGAACTGTCTCTGGACCGGCCGGGAAGTCTGGGCAGCCCTTCTCAGACTGGTGTGTCTGCAGCCCGGCCATGGATTGGTGGAAGTGCATGGATGTACTATATAGTGTAATTTTATGTTGCTGCCATAATGCATTTTATTTTATCTCTATAAAGTAAGTGCTAGTTTTTCAACATATTTATGTTAAACTAGACTGTGATGTCTTGTGTTAACTTTTGATTGATGTTGACAGATGATCGTATCTACATTGAGTGGACAAGAGTTGATGAAAGTTATGTTCTGTGGTCAAAATGGATCAAGAATTCAGCACCAAAGCATCAGGTAGCTCATTTCTTTGTGTTTTCTGACTTCATCATTGCAATTTATTTTACACTTTTGTATGTTAGTGAAAACATTTTTTTAGTGGGCTCTGAGTTGGACCCTCTCCTTATTTAAAAATATAAAACTAAAATGGATGTCACACCAGTGGCTAGCACTCTTGCCTCACAGCAGGTAGGTTATGGATTCATGTTTCTCTTCATATCTGTGAGTTTCTTCAAAGCACTTCGATTTTACCCACCAACCAATAACATGTATGATGTGCTCTGGCTGCAGGCCTGACCAAACCTCACAGAACATTTGGAGATGTGTCCCTGACTGCTGTGCTGTATCCACTGCTCCTGAGAAGATTATCCACAGGTATTTTTAGGCCAATAGATCTGACATCACATTATTCTACAGACCAATACTTTTTAAATGAGCTGGAGAGCAGCTGAAACAAATGTTAGCAGCTCTCCAGCTAAAATCCAAATGAAGTTTTTGTTGTGGCCTAGTCACCAGCAAAAATAATCAGATTTGTATTTTTGTTAGATATTTCAAAACAAAATACAATGCTATTCAATGGAAACAACTGCCTCCTGCCCACCATCTGGCCTTATGACATCATACAATTCTAAAACAAATAAGTGAATTTTCAACATGGTAAGACAGTTTAATGTTTGTATTTCTGTTGAGAATGTAAAGTTCTCTGAAGGTAATTGTTGTTAGATTGTTAATATTTAGTTTATTTCTTCACAGAACAATTGATACACATGAGCTAAACTTTGGGGCTTAAACAGATCTTCAGTTGCTGGACCGTTCATCTCTGTATTTGGAGGTAAAACATGATACTGCACTTATTACACTTTTGCACGTATACGTATAATCAGACTTTTTACTAAAATCTTTGCCAGTTTTTAATCACTTTAGTTATAAACCCCAGATAGACTGCGCCTTATTCAAAATTCGACCGCACATCTTTTAACCCACCACCCCAAAAAGCACCTTTTAAATACAATTTTTAGTACTTCCTTTTAAAGCACTACACGGCCGGGATTATAATTAAAAATTGTGGTCAGTTCGCTACAGCAGTTGTCAGTCAGTAAGTTTGCTTTTTTTCCCTCTCTAGGCCCATGACAACTTTCTTGAAGAAGCTATGCAAGGCATGGGACTGGGACTTATTGTTGTCTATGAAGATGAGCGGGAGGCTGTGATTTTTTAAATATAAACTTACAACATGTTAGATGCAACCTTATTCTGTGAGAGCCTCTGTAACTCTGTAATTACTGTAAGTATTTGACTAAAACAATGAAAAAGCTTAAGGTGTGTTATTTTCCACAGTTCATTACAATTAATGCATTCAATGTTTAACTTAGACTTTCTAGTTGTAAAATGGGAAACATTTACATTTAGTTAACTTAACATTGTAAGTACAATTTCTGCCTTAAAAAGATGAGTTAACCTGACTCGGAACAATAAGCTAACCTGACTTGGAACAATGAGTTAAAATGATGTTTAACTTATCATGATGAGTTATCATAAAGCAAAACTGTAAGTTGTAATAACTTAAAGTCATGTGTAGCATGTATGTTGCACTAGCTAATGTACAGTATTGGTAACAGCTAGGTAACAATGCCTTAATAACTAAGGTTATGATTTTGGATAGGCTAGGTCAGAAGAATTAGCGTTCGACTCTGGGAGTGGAGGAAGAGACTGAGACAATAGATTTAAGTTTTGCTAATTAAGTATATTGTGATGACAGACAAACAGACAAAAACATTGAACATTGACAAAACATAAATGAAGTGATGGCCATAAATATTTACAATCCAGGTTCAGAAAATGTACATTCGAATTCGAAAAAGCTCTTCGCTGTGCAAATTCAATAGTCTTTATCAAAGTGCATTTGCGCAAGAGTTCCAATTGTCTTGAGCGTGGTTACGCAACAAGGTTCATGGCTTGTTCGTGGCCGTAGTTCACTGAATAAATTCAGGTTTACGTGTGGTTGTGGAAGTGCAAGTGCGAGGGAGGGATAGTTCAGTTTGTGTGGCCACGAGCAGTAATCAAAGAGTTCAAAAAGTTCAAGGGCGGCTACAGGAGCCTCCTACCGGCCCAACCAGAGCAGGAGAGGTTCCTGAGTCAGTAGTCCTGGGCTTGAGTAGAGAACTGGTGCAGGCGTGTTGCCTTGGGTTCACTTAGGCTCAGATCCTTAGCTCGCCATCCGATCTGATCTGTATATAAAACAGGACCAGCAATAAATCATTGTGCACATCATAATCAAGTTTCATTCTAGGATCCTATCAATAATTCAAATCAATAAAGCAATCAATCAAGTATCAGTGATTAACTAATACAAAGTGCTTCATAATCAATGTATCAATGTATCAATATCAGTGTTAAATATTGTACTTCATAATAAATATCAAAATAGTTCACATCAAGAATAAATAACATTAGCAAATATAGTTATCCAATATTCATGTTCAATATTCATGTTCAAGTATCAAAATATTGCATAGACAACATATTAAAGTGTCAACAGTAGTTACACTTTAAAGTGCATGAAGTGCAATGAATGAACTGCATTGAAATCAACAAGCTCCAAACAAATGCTCAGTTTGGGCATTAAAGTGCTTTGAATTTCAACCAAAATTCATACATCAATCAACAATAAGTTAATAAAGACTCGACATAAATTGCACTTCATTTGATAAAATACTTTTTGAGAAAACGGGCAGAAAAGACAATGCTAACCGCCCCATTCAAACTAATGGGATCGGCTAGGCTAGGCTAACCCATTCATCTGAATGAGAGGCTAAGCTACATGCTAGCGCACTCACCAATTTCGTAGTTTCTAGCGGACTCGCGCTCGTTTTGTTAGTGGTCTGGGCCCGGTAGTCAGCTCCTAAAGTTCCGACATTAAATGCATTTGATGAAATAACAGAAAAAGCGAAATATGCGATAAGAAGTTACTTTAACCCACCTGTAGCATGTCACCCGAAAATCATCTCCTCGCTCTAGCAGCGCATTTAACTTCCGGTTTATATAGACTGTGATTGGCGGCGCACAGTCACGTGACTGCGTCAACAACGCGATGACGTAATAGTAAAGTTCCCAATATATTTATTATAAAGAGAGGGAGCTTTTGAGGCAAGATTTTCACCTGGGTTACACATGAGTTAACATGGCTTATAACTTAAACAGATGAGTTATCATAAAGTAAATAAGTAAGTTATAACAACTTAAAGTCTTAAGTTAACAGGGCTAACAACTTAATATGATGAGTAGTAATAACTCAGTTCCTGTAGTCAGAACAACTCAAGTTAATGAGTGGACCCAATTAC
>JBBPFD010000395.1:0-24279 GCA_038363315.1 Mugilogobius chulae
CGATCCCAGGAGGAACTGTCTCTGGATCCGGCGGGAATTTCTGGGCAGCCCTTCTCAGACTGGTGTGTCTGCAGCCCGGCCATGGATTGGTGGAAGTGCATGGATGTACTATATAGTGTAATTTTATGTTGCTGCCATAATGCATTTTATTTTATCTCTATAAAGTAAGTGCTAGTTTTTTCAACATATTTATGTTAAACTAGACTGTGATGTCTTGTGTTAACTTTTGATTGATGTTGACAGATGATCGTATCTACATTGAGTGGACAAGAGTTGATGAAAGTTATGTTCTGTGGTCAAAATGGATCAAGAATTCAGCACCAAAGCATCAGGTAGCTCATTTCTTTGTGTTTTCTGACTTCATCATTGCAATTTATTTTACACTTTTGTATGTTAGTGAAAACATTTTTTTAGTGGGCTCTGAGTTGGACCCTCTCCTTATTTAAAATATAAAACTAAAATGGATGTCACACCAGTGGCTTCTTGCCTCACAGCAGGTAGGTTATGGATTCATGTTTCTCTTCATATCTGTGAGTTTCTTCAAAGCACTTCGATTTTACCCACCAACCAATAACATGTATGATGTGCTCTGGCTGCAGGCCTGACCAAACCTCACAGAACATTTGGAGATGTGTCCCTGACTGCTGTGCTGTATCCACTGCTCCTGAGAAGATTATCCACAGGTATTTTTAGGCCAATAGATCTGACATCACATTATTCTACAGACCAATACTTTTTAAATGAGCTGGAGAGCAGCTGAAACAAATGTTAGCAGCTCTCCAGCTAAAATCCAAATGAAGTTTTTGTTGTGGCCTAGTCACCAGCAAAAATAATCAGATTTGTATTTTTGTTAGATATTTCAAAACAAAATACAATGCTATTCAATGGAAACAACTGCCTCCTGCCCACCATCTGGCCTTATGACATCATACAATTCTAAAACAAATAAGTGAATTTTCAACATGGTAAGACAGTTTAATGTTTGTATTTCTGTTGAGAATGTAAAGTTCTCTGAAGGTAATTGTTGTTAGATTGTTAATATTTAGTTTATTTCTTCACAGAACAATTGATACACATGAGCTAAACTTTGGGGCTTAAACAGATCTTCAGTTGCTGGACCGTTCATCTCTGTATTTGGAGGTAAAACATGATACTGCACTTATTACACTTTTGCACGTATACGTATAATCAGACTTTTTACTAAAATCTTTGCCAGTTTTTAATCACTTTAGTTATAAACCCCAGATAGACTGCGCCTTATTCAAAATTCGACCGCACATCTTTTAACCCACCACCCCAAAAAGCACCTTTTAAATACAATTTTTAGTACTTCCTTTTAAAGCACTACACGGCCGGGATTATAATTAAAAATTGTGGTCAGTTCGCTACAGCAGTTGTCAGTCAGTAAGTTTGCTTTTTTTCCCTCTCTAGGCCCATGACAACTTTCTTGAAGAAGCTATGCAAGGCATGGGACTGGGACTTATTGTTGTCTATGAAGATGAGCGGGAGGCTGTGATTTTTTAAATATAAACTTACAACATGTTAGATGCAACCTTATTCTGTGAGAGCCTCTGTAACTCTGTAATTACTGTAAGTATTTGACTAAAACAATGAAAAAGCTTAAGGTGTGTTATTTTCCACAGTTCATTACAATTAATGCATTCAATGTTTAACTTAGACTTTCTAGTTGTAAAATGGGAAACATTTACATTTAGTTAACTTAACATTGTAAGTACAATTTCTGCCTTAAAAAGATGAGTTAACCTGACTCGGAACAATAAGCTAACCTGACTTGGAACAATGAGTTAAAATGATGTTTAACTTATCATGATGAGTTATCATAAAGCAAAACTGTAAGTTGTAATAACTTAAAGTCATGTGTAGCATGTATGTTGCACTAGCTAATGTACAGTATTGGTAACAGCTAGGTAACAATGCCTTAATAACTAAGGTTATGATTTTGGATAGGCTAGGTCAGAAGAATTAGCGTTCGACTCTGGGAGTGGAGGAAGAGACTGAGACAATAGATTTAAGTTTTGCTAATTAAGTATATTGTGATGACAGACAAACAGACAAAACATTGAACATTGACAAAACATAAATGAAGTGATGGCCATAAATATTTACAATCCAGGTTCAGAAAATGTACATTCGAATTCGAAAAAGCTCTTCGCTGTGCAAATTCAATAGTCTTTATCAAAGTGCATTTGCGCAAGAGTTCCAATTGTCTTGAGCGTGGTTACGCAACAAGGTTCATGGCTTGTTCGTGGCCGTAGTTCACTGAATAAATTCAGGTTTACGTGTGGTTGTGGAAGTGCAAGTGCGAGGGAGGGATAGTTCAGTTTGTGTGGCCACGAGCAGTAATCAAAGAGTTCAAAAAGTTCAAGGGCGGCTACAGGAGCCTCCTACCGGCCCAACCAGAGCAGGAGAGGTTCCTGAGTCAGTAGTCCTGGGCTTGAGTAGAGAACTGGTGCAGGCGTGTTGCCTTGGGTTCACTTAGGCTCAGATCCTTAGCTCGCCATCCGATCTGATCTGTATATAAAACAGGACCAGCAATAAATCATTGTGCACATCATAATCAAGTTTCATTCTAGGATCCTATCAATAATTCAAATCAATAAAGCAATCAATCAAGTATCAGTGATTAACTAATACAAAGTGCTTCATAATCAATGTATCAATGTATCAATATCAGTGTTAAATATTGTACTTCATAATAAATATCAAAATAGTTCACATCAAGAATAAATAACATTAGCAAATATAGTTATCCAATATTCATGTTCAATATTCATGTTCAAGTATCAAAATATTGCATAGACAACATATTAAAGTGTCAACAGTAGTTACACTTTAAAGTGCATGAAGTGCAATGAATGAACTGCATTGAAATCAACAAGCTCCAAACAAATGCTCAGTTTGGGCATTAAAGTGCTTTGAATTTCAACCAAAATTCATACATCAATCAACAATAAGTTAATAAAGACTCGACATAAATTGCACTTCATTTGATAAAATACTTTTTGAGAAACGGGCAGAAAAGACAATGCTAACCGCCCCATTCAAACTAATGGGATCGGCTAGGCTAGGCTAACCCATTCATCTGAATGAGAGGCTAAGCTACATGCTAGCGCACTCACCAATTTCGTAGTTTCTAGCGGACTCGCGCTCGTTTTGTTAGTGGTCTGGGCCCGGTAGTCAGCTCCTAAAGTTCCGACATTAAATGCATTTGATGAAATAACAGAAAAAGCGAAATATGCGATAAGAAGTTACTTTAACCCACCTGTAGCATGTCACCCGAAAATCATCTCCTCGCTCTAGCAGCGCATTTAACTTCCGGTTTATATAGACTGTGATTGGCGGCGCAGTCAGTCACGTGACTGCGTCAACAACGCGATGACGTAATAGTAAAGTTCCCAATATATTTATTATAAGAGAGGGAGCTTTTTTGAGGCAAGATTTTCACCTGGGTTACACATGAGTTAACATGGCTTATAACTTAAACAGATGAGTTATCATAAAGTAATAAGTAAGTTATACAACTTAAAGTCTTAAGTTAACAGGGCTAACAACTTAATATGATGAGTAGTAATAACTCAGTTCCTGTAGTCAGAACAACTCAAGTTAATGAGTGGACCCAATACAACTTACATTCATAATTTCTTTCAACAAACTTTATTAAGTTTACATAACTTAAAACTTTAAGGCAGAATTTGTACTTAAATGTTTAAGTTGAACTGCTCTATTATTTATTACAGTGTGGAACCACTACTTTGTACTTTTACTTGTGTAATATTATTTAGAAGTAACTTACTCTACCATCTCAGAAACACAGAAGAGAAGAAGAAGAAGCCTCTGAGTGCGGGTCGGACGGTGCTGCCTCCGGGTTTACAGATTCTTCCTTCTCAGCGTCTTTCTCTGTGACTGAGGTGCAGTGACAGTGAGCTGCAGCAGAGGGCGCCACACTCTCTCAATCATGAGCTCAACTTTAACTCAGATACAAAATCTCTCCAGTTTAAAAAGCCACAGAGAAATCAGACTTTTTTAAGGTTATAACTTGTGTTTATGTAAAAATGATCAACTTTCTCATCTGTTTTCTAATCCTCATCATAAAGAGAGTTTGTTTGGAGGCAATGATCCGTCCTGGAGTCTGAGGATCGATTATGGACGTTACTATTTCTATCACAGACACACATTCCTCTCTTCCTCCTTCAGTCAAGACTTCTTCTTCTCTCTCTCTCTCTCTCTTTTTACTATTTATCATTACTCCCTTTGCCCCCCCCCTCTCTCCCAACTCCCTCTCATTCTTCCTCCCTTTGTCTCCTTTATTTCTCTTCTCATCTCTCTTTTCACCGCTTTTTTATTCTTCCTTTCCTTCCTGCTGCCTTCTCTTCATTCTCTCTCACTCTCTCTCTCTCTTCTTCATCTCTCTCTCTCTCTCTCTTCTTCATCTCTCTCTCACTTCTTCATCTCTCTCTCTCTCTCTCTCTCTTCTTTCTCTCTCTCTCTCTCTCTCTCTCTCTCTCTCTCTCTCTCTCTCTCACTCTCTCTCTCTCTCTCTCTCTCTCTCTCTCTTTCTTTTCTTCATCTCTCTCTCTCTCTTCTTTTCTCTTCTCTCTCTCTTTCTTCTTTTCTTTCTTTCTCTCTCTCTCTCTCTCTCTCTTCCTCCTCCTTTGACACTTGTCTTGTTCCGTTAAGTCTTATTTTGATACAACTGTAGTAAAGCAAATGTATCTAAACATTTTTGACAAAACTGGTCACAAACTGGAGAAAAAGTGTCTCGTTTGACAAAAAGAATGAAAGAAAATAAAAGTTTTGACTGTTAGAATCCTAATGGTGAATATTTAGTCTTGCACTAATCGTAAATCTAAATCTGATATTGAGACTTCCCTTTTCTAACAAAATAAAACAATAATTTAAAATCTGCTGCTTGTTACGGTTAATCTACAATGAAGAGGCGGAGCTTATCAGTTCTGAACAGGAAGTGAATGGAGCTGTTTATATTTCTAATCTGTGGGTTTACTTTGAACAAAATGTAAATGTCTGATCTACTTGTGTCAGAGTTTATTATTAAATACATAGAAAAGACTGAATAGGTTTAGTTTAAATGGGTTTTGTGGAGGTGGGCGTGTCTGTATTTGGGCTCAGCTGGTTTTATTAAAGTGAAGCTAATCGCCTAACTCCTCCCTCAAACACACTTCAAACAGCTGCTAGAAAAGCACAGGAGAAGGTGAAAGGAGGGAGTGAGAGTGGAGAGCAGCAGTGTGATTGGTTTGACAGCAGGTGTTTGTCATCAGCACAGACGTCACAACTGTATGTAACACTTGTAGGAGTTTGACTACGACCGCTGTGATTAAGTAGGCCTAGTAATGACTCTAGAGCACAAAGGCTGTATTTGAATCCATACAAGAGGCAAAGGGCCAGACTGTGATCACTGGTGTTACTAACTGTCATTACTGCAAGACTATTTCTGTAAAAATGTAATACAAATATAATAATTTAAATAGAAAAAAGACTAATGTATTATTTTGTGTATATATTGTCAAAGTTACTAAGACCACAACAGCTAAATCAATCAAGAAAAAAGCAATATAAACCACTTATTTCAAAAATGTTTGGAGGGCCTGAATAAAACTGATCGAGGGCCACATCTGGCTCCTTGGCCGTAGTTTGCCCATGTCTGCTATGGTTAAAATGTCGTTTCGTTGTGAACTGTGACTAGGACATCTGTGTCTAATGTTAGTCTGACCTTACCCAGACGTACAAGTGCAGTTTGATGTTCAAACTGATCTGTTTTATTCAGAAATCTAGCTAAAGCTGTACTGTTGTCAACCATTCAATTTTTACACACAAGACCCTTATTTTCTACTTTAGCAAAGCCTTTGACCAGAGCTAACAGATTTTAAGCAACCAACCAATTCCGTTAATCATAAAATAATGAACCTACTATTAAATGTTGTGTCTCTGAAGCACTAAAAATGGGAGGTGCATCAGCATATTTAGCATTAGCTTCAAGACACGAATAAACTGTTAAAAGAAGCATTTTAGCCACTACTGGGTTTAGCAAAGTAAAACGGACCTGAAACAAATGTAAAAATCACCTCTTAATCCTCACGAAAGAGCAGATCCTGATCCAAGACGAACCACACAAGCTCAGACAAAATGCTTCCATCCGTCAGAAGTAAAGTCTGTGTCAGGTCCACAGAGTAAGTTACGATATATATCCTGACAGTTACGACCAGAATCTGACATTTTTTTATGCTTTTGTGTTTAAAAATCCCTCCAAAAACGAGCTGTTTACACTGGTTTAAATGAAGGCAACGTCTTCTTCTGCCTCCGGCTAAGCTCCGCCCACCAGAATTTGACACAATGTTTACTAACATGCAAGAGGTCTATAGAAGTATTTCTTGTTTCTCAACACGAGAGATGCGCACACCCAGTATGTAGAAAGAGCCGTGCTCATTGACAGAAGCCGTGGAAACAAGTCGAGCCAGGGCTGTTGTCAGTGAAGAGTTTAAACATTTGTGAATGAAATTTGACCTACGACCCTTAAAAGTTACATTCAGGTGAAAAAACAAAGAGAAAAACACTGTCTCAAGCTTCAGGAGTCAGACTTCGGTCAGACCGGTTCAGACCTGATCTAAAACAGCTGCTCTCGTCCTGTTTAGTTGTTTTATTCAAAGAAGTTTCCTCAGCCTACCTGATGGACAGCGTCTCTTTCTGCCTGGAGCATGAGCAGTAGGAGGAAAGTGACGTCGACCGACAATCCCTCTATAGAAGCATCAGAGAACTGGTTCTTTGAGTAAAACACCATAAGTTTAGGTGAATGAAATATACTGAATATTTTTATAACAAACAAACAGAGAAAACAGAACAAAGTACAACATGTGAGTTTGTTTGAGACACTTCAGTTTAGTATTTGTATTCCTGATCAAACCCAGAGTTCAGTTTATCTGTAAGTCTGTTATAATCCACGTCACAAACAACAGGAGGGAAAATAAATAAATATTGTCTTACCGCACAGGCAGATGGAGGGTAACTCTCCATCATGAGGTGAGATGAAAGGCTGCAGTTTATTTTTCAGTTCATTTGCCGTCCATGATTGAGCCCAGAAAAACCCTGACATAGAAAAAGTCAAAAACATAAACTAACATTCACCTTATACTCAGGAACTTAAAAACATCTGCAGAATAAAGACATTTTATAAACACATTTTGCATTGCATTAATAATTTATACATTCATCCCTGTTGTATTAGAAGAAGTAAAAAATAAACTATTAAACACAGTTATCAATACATCAATATTTCATTTTAATTAATTCAACCAAAGCATATATTTCATAAAAAAAAAATAATGTAAAAGTAATCGTAGCTACGTCTCTTCATTCAAAGTCAAAGAGAAAACTAAATAGAAGCTTATAGTCACTTTAGCTTTTGCTTAAAAACAGACAAAATACATTCACAAAGGCAAAATAAATGACTGCTCTAAATAATGTATGTGATGAACAGTTTGGCTTGAATGTAATTGTAAATGCATTTAGTATTTAATCAGAAAACGAGGTTCTTTAATCGTTACAAACTCTAGTTAGCAGCAGTTCTGAATGGTAGTGCACATGAAAACAAAGATGCTAATGCTAGTTTGAAACTTAAATACGACACAAATAAAACACAGACAGTTGCTCAATAACTCACCGTCGATGTTTGGTCAGTTTGAGACCAGAAAAGTTTAGTTACAGCTCACAAATCTGCAGCTTCTGTCCAGAGAAGTCGACCTCAGCCACAGTGAGGAGAAGGAGAAGGAGGAGTGACCTCTTGTGACCTCGCTGTTTAAAGGAAATCACTGTCGAGGCCAAACATGAAGATGTCCATGAAAATGAAGAAGCTTTAGAAAATGCAGGTTACACACTAGAAATGACACTGATCTCTGCAGTGAGACAGTCAGTTTGTGACTATTTTGACCTGAAACTTGCTTAAATTGTTCAGTTTAACAGCCAAAACAAATTTAAGAGTTAGAGAAGAGTTAGTCCTGAGAGAGTGAATTAGTCTAGTAAAATCTTAACAAGTGAATCTATTATTTACAAACAATCATTATTGAAATAATTATAATTTTTCTAAGGCGTTCTAAATAACTGATTGAACAAAAAATAACCCTTTTTACCAAAATAATTCTTCGTTGCAGCTCCACAGTCTGAACTGTTGTGTTTCTGCTCAAGAGAGAAGTCTGGATTTAAACCTGACTTTACTGAACACATTTTGTGAAACAGTCTCTAATGGGCTATATGAACGCTGGATTTCCGCATTCCATGTCAGAGGGCACCGGAATTTCCGGTAGGGGCGAGTGTCTGTGCTATTATATAAAACGTATTTAATATGTTTTTGTGTCAGGAAAATGCTTAATTGCTTTCAAATGTTGCAACTAGGTGGCACTGTAGTATAACTTTCAGACGTTTCTGACAACTTACATAAAACGCTAAACTAGTATTTAGACAAAAGAATTAAATCACTTTTATTTTAGAGTGTGGTTAATAAAAAGACACTAGCCCACAAGGAAAAATGGCTGCAAAAATAAATAAAAAGAGACCTTGCTTTGTATGGAGCACCACATTAATGAAGTTAGCTTAGCATATTAACGTGTCTTGGGCACATCATTTGTATTCAATTATAACTTTGAGTTAGCTTACCCTGTGTATAATTTGATGGCATCTTAACACGCAGTGACTACATACGGATCCCTCCAAACATCTATCATCCACCTAACATGTCGTTTGTTGCTCCGTGTCTTTTGAACAGATGCTAAGAGTGGAGTGGAGTTGATCTGATGCTGTGCAGCTCGGCTCTTTGTGCTTCCGTCTTCTCCGGAGGGAAAATTTATAGTCTTTTTGCTGTCACAATGTAGACATGCAACCGTAAAAATACATATTATTAGAGAAATAAATAAAACGCAGCTAAAGGAAGAGCAGAGTAGAGTTTTTTTGCAGGTCAAATTGGGTCGAAACACGTGTGAAACACTATAGGTTCCGCCCCTACCGGAAATGCCGGTGCCCTCTGACATTTACCGGAAACACGTCATCAAGCTCCGTGCATAGAGCCCATAACGTCTAAAGGGTGATTTATACTTCCCCGTAACTTACGTGCAGGCTCATCCTGCCATTGGCTCCTCTGTCTATTGTTTTTTTCCCCAGGGGTAGTGGTAGCCAATCAGAAAGCTTACAACCAATGCAGCACCGTGGTCGTGCTGCTCTCGTGCTCCTACGCACAAAGTCACCTGGCGTCAAAACGCACAGCTGATCGGTGATCTAGATGTGATTGGTTTAACTGACGAGACACACCTGGAACCTGATTAGCTCTGAAGAGAAGCTCCAATGGCAAACTCTGCGAGGACCTGAGCACGTGACTGACCTGACGGATATCTACGGGGAAGTATAAATCGCCCTTAAATGAAAAATGTGTCAGCTGTGCATGAATTGTCTTTGCATTTTTAATGAAATGTGGCTTTTCGATATAAAACTTTCTTTTAGAATTTAGATGAGTTATTATTACAGTTATGAATTTGCCAAATCCATAAAATGCAACTTGTTATAAATTTATAATGAATATTAATCACATGGATAGTCACAGCAAACAAACTTGAAATTAGAAAAACATGGAACCTGTTGTAGTTGTATTTCTGTCTGGTCGGTTAAGTTTCAACCTTTGATTACTTCTAGTACTACTAGTACTACTACTCCCTGGCAGGGGTTAAAGTGGGCCGGAACGGTCAGGAACGGCGTTCCGGCACCTTCAAAGCCCTCCAAAAAAAAAAATAAAATAAAATAAAAAATTAAAAAGTAATTAAAAATAACATTGTTATAATAAAATAAACACATGCAAAATGATTAGGCTATAGTAATTAAATGATGAGTTCCAGTTGCTTTGAGTTGCAGTTGCATTTATTTGTAGCTTAGATCTTTTGATAAGTGATTAAGTCAGCGGCAACAGCGAAATGAACAACTGGCCCTGAACTACACGCGCAGCTCGCTGCACAGCGCAGAGTCCAGTGGCAGAGTCATGTCACTCACGGAGAAACTGCTCTGTCTGTCAGAGGACAGGGCTCATCTCACAGCGGGACGGAAGACCCCAAAACAAAACTTTAAGGACTTTTCTCTTCAATTATGTCAACACGGAGCTCAAACTAAAGGCGACGTAAACGACGATGCGATCACCGCGCGTGTTCCTCGAGACAACTCGGCCGCGGAGGGCGAGCCCCTCCCGCTGGTGCTGTTTCGGATGTGAGGAAGTCCGACAGCGCGGTGCGCACGAACGGGAGAGAGCGATATAAGCTTCCAAATAACCGCGTGTGGTTTTACCGCGCTAAAACTTGACTTATAAATTGGCACAGATGTGTAAAAGCCCAGCACTGAGGGCAGAGGGCAGGAGCAGGCAGTGACAGGAGCAAGACAGGAGCAGGAGCAGAGAACAGAGAGGAGACAGGAGCAGAGACAGAGACAGGAGCAGAGACAGGAGCAGTGACAGAGACAGGAGCAGTGACAGAGACAGGAGCAGAGACAGGAGCAGAGACAGAGACAGGACAGAGACAGGAGCAGTGACAGGAGCAGAGACAGGAGCAGTGACAGAGACAGGAGCAGAGACAGGAGAGGAAGACAGAGACAGGAGCAGTGACAGGACAGAGACAGGACAGTGACAGGAGCAGAGACAGGAGCAGTGACAGAGACAGGAGCAGAGACAGAGACAGGAGCAGAGACAGGAGCAGTGACAGGAGCAGAGACAGGAGCAGTGACAGAGACAGGAGCAGTGACAGAGACAGGAGCAGAGACAGGAGCAGTGACAGGAGCAGAGACAGGAGCAGTGACAGAGACAGGAGCAGTGACAGGAGTAGATACAGGAGCAGGAACAGTGACAGAGACAGGAGCAGAGACAGAGACAGGAGCAAGACAGGACAGGAGCAGTGACAGAGACAGGAGCAGACAGAGACAGGACAGAGACGGAGCAGAGACAGGAGCAGTGACAGAGACAGGAGCAGAGACAGGAGCAGGAGCAGGACAAGAGCAGAGACAGGAGAGGAGCAGTGACAGGAGCAGTGACAGAGACAGGCAGGGACAGAGACAGGAGCAGTGACCAGAGACAGAGCAGAGACAGGAGCAGGGAGGGCGAGAGACAGGAGCAGCAGAGACAGAGACAGGAAGCAGAGACAGGAAGAACAGGAGCAGTGACAGGAGCAGTGGACAGAGGACAGAGAGCAGTGGACAGGAGACAGGAGCAGTGACAGAGACAGGAGCAGAGACAGGGAGCAGTGACAGGAGCAGAGACAGGAGCAGTGACAGAGACAGTGACAGCAGGACAGACAGAGACAGGAGCAGAGACAGGAGCAGTGACAGAGACAGGAGCAGTGACAGAGCAGCAGGACAGCAGAGCAGACAGGAGCAGGAGCAGAGACAGAGACAGGAGCAGTGACAGAGACAGGAGCAGAGACAGTGACAGAGACAGGAGCAGAGACAGGAGCAGTGACAGAGACAGGAGCAGTGACAGAGAGCAGAGACAGCAGTGACAGAGACAGAGCAGGAGCACAGAGACAGGAGCAGTGACAGAGACAGGAGCACAGGACAGCAGAGCAGGAGAGACAGGAGCAGAGACAGGAGCAGAGACAGGAGCACAGAGCAGGAGCAGAGACAGGAGCAGTGACAGAGACAGGACAGCAGTGACAGAGACAGGAGCAGTATTGACAGATGATGACAGAGACAGTGACAGAGACAGGAGCAGTGACAGGAGCAGAGACAGGAGCAGTAGACAGGAAGCAGAGAAACAGAGGACAAGACAGGGCAGGAGCAGGAGCATGAAGGAGATACAGAGACAGAGCAATGCTGCAGGAGGACTCAAGGAGAAGAGAGGAGCTGAGTAGGCTATAGTGTACACAAGCTATTGTGGGTTACAATAGATTGTGTACACCAAATTATAGAAAATTGTCTTGTCTTATTTTTGTGAGGAAGATAGATAGATAGATAATTTGATAATGCTCCTAAAACCACATGTGCCTAAAACAGTTTTACAGAGCTAAAGGAGGCATCCAGGGCTGGGGCCTCCCTAATCTGGTCTCTGGTTGCCTCTATTTTTATTTATTTATTAATTGCCTCATGTCTTTTTAATTATGGTAAAGTCACATCACATAATAAGAATATCACATCTAAAACTCACCAAAATACAGGAAATTGCATTGATTTTTTCAAAATTCCCCAGATCTCCCTTTTTTTAAAGAGTAGCCTGATTCCAGCTGCTCAATGTCAAGACATATCAGAGAATTTCTCTCTTCTGCAACCTCCAATAGCAAATATATAATGACAATATAAAAAAAAAGACTATTTACTTTTAATCAAATCCTTTGGATTTCGGTTTGTTCAAAATCCTGCTTATGGCAGGACCCTAACATAGAGTTCCCCACCTCCCAAATCCCACTTTAACCACTACTCCCTGGGTAGTATATGTATTTGTGACTTATCTGGATCCAATTGAAAAGTTCAGTCGAGGTTCAGAGGTCGAGGAGGCTTCTGGCTCAGAGTCACCATGGGCTGGACTCACCATCAGAACTCCAAGATCACTACACAGAAAAGTACAGACATTACAGAAAATAAACTTTCTCTTCTCATGTTTGTTATGTTTTATCACATGAGCCCTCATCTACCTTCTGGACCATTTGGATTACTATTCAGATGTAATAATAACAGTTGTATGAAAACTTAAATGATGAATGTACCCTTCAACTCTTTTAAACTTAGTCAACTTACAAGTTATAAGAATTACCGTGTATAAAAATAGCAATGAACACATTGTTTATCAAATAAAATCTATTAAAAAGGACCTATTATGTCAAATTCACTTTTCTAAGTTTTTAACCTTTTATAATGACCTTCCTTCATCATTAGTTACTCAAAGTTTTATTTGAATTGATTCATACATGTTGGAGTAATCTTGTTGTCTTCAGCTGAAGCTGTGTTCAGGAATCCCCGTTCTCACCTACCACCTATCCCCTCCCACTTGTCTGTATTTACTTGTTATAATTCAACAGATAATACTCAAAGTAAAGCTCATATAATACAAAACTGTCCCATAGTCACTTTCTAACAATAATAATTAGTTATTTAAAATCTGTTTCTTTTTACAGTTACATTTTAAAATGAGAGGCGGGGCTTATCAGTTTCACAGTTTTGAACAGGAAGTCAATAGAGCTGTTTCTATTTTCAAGCTGTTTTAGATCAATTTGTGTTTTACAATGAACCAAAGGTAAATTACTGATCTGAGTATGTTCTAGATTCTTACTAAACATTAAAAAAAAACACAATAGAACCCTTTAAAATAACATGACATTAGAATATCAATATATTCTGTTAATTAGGATGACGTATTTATCAACTATCTTAAACCTTCTTGGCTTTTTACATTTACATGAATAGTAAAATTAATTTTCACAATATGTAGATCTTGGATCAAAATCTGGACCGTAAGCAATTTGAATTGGACCGCAATCAGTTTTCCTGAAAATAAAAATATATTTTCCCCCTCCCCATCGTTTCAACATTTCTATCGCGCTGCTTTGAGTTACTTTCTGACAGTTCTGCGCTGTTCACAGCCACAGGGCCACACTTCATCTGAAAACACTGCTCTGTCAAAACACAAACTGTCTAACAATGCAGAAACCGTAAATAAAAGCTTAATTCGTAAGTAAGTTAAGTTTTGGACTGTTGGAAATCACGTTTTATCGTGAATGAGCTTAAATCTGTGACTGAAAGTAAACACAAACACAGGGAGGTGGGGCAAAGTTTGTGCATTAAAGAGCAAAGTTAGCTCTGTTGTAGTAGCCTTCACTCTAGCAGATCTAATTTGTTAGGTCTGTGTGTATCATGGTTTAGACCTGGTCTAGTCCTACTGTAGTCCTGGTTCAGACTGGTCTAAACTATTTGTGTTTTTTTAATCCTGCTTTATTTGTAATGTTTATGTATTTTGCTTGTGAAATCATTTTAAACCTACTCTGACAGTCTAGACCCACAGGTCCTTCTTTGTAGCTTGTCCTGGTCTTGTCATGGTAATGAGATCATCTGGTCTGATCAAATAAAATACGGAACATTTCTGATGTTGCATCCAGTATGACTTGTTTGTGGATAATACAAAGATAAAAAAATTAAATTGTGGATTGGCTTTGTAATTCTGGACTTGGAGAATATACTTCCGAATGTCTAGAATCTAAATGGAGACCCTGTAACTGGCATTTATGATTTAACCATGAAAAACGTCTTATATTGGCTTTGAATGTACTTTTAACCACAAACAGTGCTTAATTTGTAACTCAAACGTTGCCGGAACAAAATGTGGGTTTTGGACCGGGGTCCAGACAAGGTCGAACCTTTACCGGAGCGCACACAATAAGTGAACATAGAGGCTTAGAAATGCTAAAATACAACCCAACTGTCCATCCTACTCCATGTTAAACGATATAAAAGTAATTATGTCTGTGTTACACGTTTTTTTACACGTCACACAGAGATTTTCATTAATTCTGACAGAAATCAGTGCACCTGCCGCTAAATCCCATCCACAGCAACAAGTTGCCGCTCCTCGTCCTGCACCTCAGCGCACTGCCTTCGCATCTGACTCTCCACAAGTCACAACAACAACGCAGGACAAACAGCTTTTACAAAGCAGACACAGGCCTCATACATCAAACATGACGCTAAAATACACGTTAAAGTAACACAGTAAAGTTAGTTGCACTTACGAGAAACTGTGACCGCTACATCCGCGTTGGTTCTGACCTCTTTATCGTCTCGTCCACTCCAAACACACGTGACACTCCCGCTGCTTTTAATCCATCAAAACGAGTCGCAAATAACAACAAATATTCACAAATCCTCTTAGACGCATATTTCCTGTTTTAGAAGGAGATACAAGAGCGGGGCTCGCCTGGAACCAATGAAAAGTCTTAAACCCGCCTGCGCTGCTTCTGATTGGTCAATCTTCCTGTCAGTTCCGCTTTTAACCAATTACAGTCTGACTCCGTTTCCCCCACAAATAAGCCTGTCCACTGTTCACTGTGAATGAGATGAGAGACGGGAGAGAAGCAGAGCCGCGTCTCGTAGAAGAAAGACAAAAAGAAAGCGTTACCGGAGCAGACAAAACTGATGCCGGAATGCCCCACGAGAGTTCCCGGATCTTATTCCGGCTTGTTCCGGCTCAAATTAAGCCCTGACCACAAATAAGTATTATTCTTACGAAGAGATCCATTTGCAGTGCTGAGAGTACATAGTTTCTCAAAAGTAATGTGGATTTAACAAAGTTAGCATACGTCGCTAGCACTAGCGTTAGCATCGCAACGGTAGCGTTAGCCCGTTACATTTTTTTTTTGTCAATTTCTAGTCATAAAAAGAATTTGCACTGATACAAACACACCAACGCGAGTAAAACATAGACACCGACTCATACAACATCCAGACTGGTTTTAAGGAACAATATCTGACTTTGTAAAAGTGTTTTTTCAAGCTTCTACCACAATATTAGCTTCAGGCTAACACTGAGCTAACGGTGAACATTCAGAACACTCACCGGAATTTCCAAGTAACTTCTCAACAAGTGGTCACTTCTACGGCTCACAGGCGTTTGTCAGAGTGAAGCCTGTTTGCAACAAGTTATTAGACCAGGGGTTAAAGCAAAAAAAAAATGATTTGACTGAAAATTTTTCGCAGTCAAATTTCTATTGCAATTTAATTGTAATAATGCTGTGATATCTATATTTAAAGGTAATAGGCTTGATCTTAATGGCAATTAATTTACAGCTCTGCTATGATAAGCCCCAGATCCTGAGATTTCTATGATTAGGAGGACATCCTTTTTGAGTTAAAAATGTATATAGGCTTACATTAAAATAGGGGGGTTTGGGGGTCCTCCCCAGAAACTTTTGCTGAAAACAGAAGTAATTTCCTGCACTTTGGTGGATTTTAGAGGAATTTATTATGCTTTTTATAGGTGGCCATGGTTTACGATATATTACTATTATTATCATTTCAGTGTAATGTGTCTTTATATGAAGGTAGCTTTACAAACACAGCCTTAGTATAGTTCAGGATGTTAAACTAATTTTGACAATGCCACATTGGCATCGTGATTGTCCTTGATGAGCCAGTTATTACTAAATAAATCTTACTAATCTTTGACATACTACAAATAATAGTTTCTGTACTTAATTTTTGCATTTTTATTGAAGTGACAATTACAGAATATACATCAGCATTAGTCTGAAAAATGACTTAGTCTTTTAACTTTCAGACAAATCATTTCATTAGGTTAAGAGACCCACATTACTCCTGGCACTAATATAAGATTAAAGTAAACCTTTTAGGACTTTAAGGGTCACATAAAAGGGACACATCTGGCCCCTGGGCCTTGTGTTTGACACATGTGGTCTAGAGTTATGTAATTAGTCCTAGTTTAATACTATAAAGATGTTACGTTGTCTGTTAATGTTCAAGCTCTATAGCACAAACATATTGAAATGCTTGATTCTACATTACACTATTTTTTAGATGAATTAAGAAACTTCTAAATTCTTTGGTTGCTGCAAAGATGTAACAGAGGATAAACAGGGCTAAAAGAATATCTGTAGACTCAATGTGAAGCAGATCTTGACTAAAAAGGTTAAAATTATATTTGAAAAGTGAGGTATTTTAACTTGTAATATTGTCACTTAATGACAGGTGTTTTCAGTTTGAGAGGAGAACATAGCCTAACCCAAGGGTGGACTGGGGAACAAAAGTTTAAAGACAGGGTGACCCACCTTTTATTTAAAAATTATATTTACCTTTGCAAATAGTAGACATTTTAGCTAAAATCTGACTAATTTTGCGTATTTTGATGTACAGTATTTTAGAGTCTATTTGTGGGCCTACATCTACAGATCTAGAACCACTCTTTGACGTGACAAATAGGCCTAACTAGCCTTCATCCCCACATTGTGCCTTAAAACCTAACATGCTCTTGTGATGTCACTAAGTGATAGTTTCAGACTTAGCATGCACCATTATACTGAACAATACAGTAACATAACACACTGAATGTTTTGTTCCACTTTTTGTTCAGTTAGGATAACAGAAAGTTTTTTTTTTTATTGCACAATAGATGCAACGGGCTAAAACAGGGTTAAAAAACAGCTGCAGTCTTAAAATAATTCAAATGTAAGACTGGAAATGTTAAAATGGTTAGAGTAAAGCTGTGTGGATTAAATCACAGTGGAACACTTTTTGCATTACCACCAGATGACATCATGATGTGCAACAGGCTGTTTAAGCCTATGAGACAAACACAGCCTAAATATGC
Organism: Mugilogobius chulae; assembly: GCA_038363315.1. NCBI lineage: Eukaryota > Metazoa > Chordata > Actinopteri > Gobiiformes > Gobiidae > Mugilogobius > Mugilogobius chulae. The sequence continues at coordinate 17,354 of JBBPFD010000395.1, forward strand.
TGGTTTTATGGGTTTACCTGGTGTAAAAATGAAAAAAATTATGAAGTTCAGACAATACAATGTCTTTTTACACAAAGTGCTGCATTTATCATCTACATTTTAGTGGAAAACACAAAATTTACTAATTTACAACTAAAACAACTAAAAAAATTAGCTAAACCACCTTATATATATTTTTATTACTATGGCTAGGTCAAATTACATTTATTATAGCAAATTACAAACATTTGTAGTTTTTTTTTTTAACAACAATCGATCTTTTGCATTATGAGCCTGATGCAGTTTAAATCTAACATGCATCACATTATCCAACCAACCCAACCACACTATACTTACCATTCAATATGTCTACACTTTATTCGTATTATTTTAAATAAATATTAAACAGATCTTCTCAGATCACTCTGTGCAGATCAAGCTCCGCCCCTTTTCCCTCGCACACCAGCACTGCTGCTTCGCTGACAGAGAGACGAGAGGAGTGTTTCTCACTTTGGCCTGAGTCTTACATAAAATAAACCTCAATACCATTTTGTGGACACTATTTAACAACGTTTAATTGTGGAAAAACTTTCCGCTGGACTGCGGTGTTCTCGAACGCGCGTGTAGGACTAGATTTTTCCGCGATCAACTTTTAAAGTGTTTAGAACTAATTATCTCCGCCAATATTGATCGTATCATTACGAAATAAAAACTGGGACGGAGTTTAGACTGACTGAATATGTCCGCTACAAGTCTGTGTGTGGACGAGACATTTTAGTACAGCTGTTCAAAGTTACGTAACTTACTTAATGTGAACATTGAGAGCTCGTGCGTCCTGTGGCTGCGGGGGAAACCATTTGGCACAGTCTGAGCGCGCGTCACTTCATTCATTCCTAGATGGCATAATTAGAGCAGGGATTTTGGAGGCCCCTACAATTTGGGAGCTCAAGGCAAGTGCAACCCTTTATGGTAAGTCCGCCACTGATCGCACACACGAATAATAAAGTTTGTTCAGCCATTCTTTCACCAGCGAAACTTTGTTTTACTCACAAAGCATTGCCCTGTCATACATCCGCGGTCCACCTGACGCTCTACAGAGCTCTCCTCCTCCTCTCCTACTCCGAGGCAGAGCGCTCTCACGCACAAACGAAGCGCACACATGTCAGCTGCCCGCTGCCCTGTCAGTCATGAGTGGGACCAGTGACCCGCTCCTTCCCGACGTCGCGTCATTCCGGCTCAAACCCGCAGCATTTGGGTCGTTAGACTGAAGAAAACTTTGGCAAAGTTTTGTGAGGCTTTAGTTAAATGCCACGGTGATTTGCGCATTTAAAATTTGCAGAAAGAGTTAATTCATCTGCTTTGTTGTCGTAAAAAAAACTTTTAGGAAGCGGAGGTGCTACGCAGACATAGCACTGTTGTAAAACAGCTGAAGCAGCATATTTAGTGTGTTTTAGGCCTACCTGTTGCCAAAAGCACTGTCTCCTGCCCCCGGCGCACTCTCAACTCTTCCTTTCTCCTCTCTTCTTGGCTTTAATCAACAATCCACAGTGCAAGCGCCACATAGCCGCAATCCTCATATCACACTTTTACTCTCACAACCGCGTCGGCTAAATAATTGTACTTTAGCTACGTATCGCAGCAGTGCTTCAGTCCAGTGCCTCCAGTCTGCATATCCATCCGCCGGAGGCGAGCGCACAGCGGCCCCAGCGCAATGAATGAACCCAAACTTCGAGGGGTCTTGTCGGATTTGGACAAAGAATTCAATATTTAATGTAAATAAATGGACAGAACGCCTAACGGGCCATGTTAGATACAATAGCTTATCGGATAAAAGTGTAAGAAAAACTCTTCATATTTTTTTTTTTACATCAGGGATTGACGGAAAAGTTTCTATATTTTTTTAAATAACGGAAATCCGTCATGGTGACGGAGAACTTTAAGCCCTGTATTAGACACATAAACTAGAATATTTGACATTATTTGACGTTTTTCTACTTACTCTCTGTAACATCATGAGGAGTGTGCTTGGAAGTGACTGTGAACGCACAGCTCGGGTCTAGTTCTACCACAGCGTCATGGTTCAATCTACTGAACATTTTAGGTTTTACAACTTAAATTACACAGCTACTGTCTTAGTATGAAGTCAAATCAGTGCAACGTGTATTTGAAATAATTAAATAGTTTTGTGAACGGTTAAAGAAGTAAAAGAGAGAAGAGGGAGGAGAGAAAGGGGGAGAAGAAAGAGATGGAAACAAGAGTAAGAACAACAGTGTCAGTGGGAGGAAAGAAAGAGAAATCTCAGGATTATCTGTCATTTATAATCTCCTCAAAACTGACTCTTATTGGCCTCATCCTGCTTGTTTTCATGTAAATGTTGTTCCTTTAGCTAAAACATTCCTTTGTTTGTCATAAAACTGACGTATTTACCTGCAGAATGTTCCAAAGTGTGTTTTTAACGTCGTTTCAATGGTTCATGGACTTGAGTTTACACCTTTAGAAGTTACTCACTGTCACTTTAAACTCACTGTTTGAACCATTTCTTTTAGTTTCTGTAAATTATTCAACTGAGGATGTAGAAGTAGATTTGTATTTTTGTGTAAACTGTACATTTTACTTTATTATTACATGTTGCCTTATGCGTCTTTTGATTTTAAGTCCAAACTTTACAAACGTTTGAAGCAGTGAGACGAATCACTTTTACATTTCTTGTATCGACAACTTCTTGCACTTTACACAATTTAGTTTGTATTTTCTTTGTCGTGTGAAGAAATAGAAAGAAAAGCTGTAATATTTCTGTTACAGTCACAGAGGTCAGCAGGGGGCGCTCTCCTCAGATCCACCACAGACACAGAGGAATCTTCATCCCACAGTGTAAACCCAGGAAACAGAGGCTCAGTGAAGGAGCAGCTGGAGGTGTGGGAGGTGGGACAGTTTTCCATCAGAGCCGACGTCATAGAAGGACAGAGATCCAGCCTCAGAGTCCAACAGCACAGACACTTGACCTGAGCGATGTAAGGAGAAGGAGAGGCGTGTGTCTCTGTTGTTGTGATAGAAACAGCATTTTTCATCATCGATCGTTAGACTCCAGGACTGATCATTGTCTCCAAACAGACACTCCTCTCTTTCTCCTCTCCGTCTGATTCCTCTGTAAACTCACTGCTATATCAACCTCACCCTTCCAGTCCACCTCCCAGTAACAGCGCCCCCTCAGGCCAGTGCAGCTCAGGACTGTTTATAGTCTGTAAATCTGTCCTCATGATGTGGATACTGCGGATCCTCTTCCACAAAGGTCACTGTCCGTTTGTCCTCAGACAGTTTGAGTTTTCTGTGAGCTGTGTTTGGATCCAGAGAAAACTCACAGGAATCTGAAAACACAAACATATATATGTTTATATTATATGAATTATACAGATGTAAAACATGTTTAATACAGTAAATCTATAAACTAACTTAAATGTAATGTACTGAGACTTAAAAAAAAATATGAACATAATTTATGTGATTTATTCAGTTTTATGTTGCTTGAATTTTTATTTTGATTAAAAATAATGTTACTTTAATTATTAAAATAAGGCTCAACGTCTGAGCGACTCAAGACTCTGAGAAAAAAACTGACAGGTGCAGACAGAAATGTTCATTAATGTGCACTGTCCCTTTTCAAATAAATGTAATAAAGTCCTGTTTTTCTTGATTCTGAAGTGTTGCTCTTTTCTTGCTTTAAAGTCTTTGCACAGATTCTAAGATTCTTGACAGAGATGAATAGTTCAGAATAATAATATTAGAGCTAATGAGTCAGTTAGACAAAAAGTCCGTCATGTGTCACCTTTTCAACCAGAATTTGTAAAAGGAAAGAGTTAATAAAAATGTAAAACTTGTAAGTGTATTTGTGTTTGGTCTTCTTTGTTGTGAGGTCAGATAAACATATATTTCCTCTAAAACTGTGAAGAGCAGAAGTCTGATAAGTGACATAATGTTATTGTTTTGATGAAGTGAATGAAATACAGAGACTCACACTTCCTCAGACCTGGGACCATCCACTGTTCTCCAGCAGGATCCAACCTGAAACACACCAAGTCCAGTTTAGACCAGACCAGAGACCAGACCTGGACAACCATGGACCAGAGACCCACTGAACCAGGAGCAGACCTGAGAGAGTCCAGGGGGCAGTGGGGGTCGTCCCGTAGAGCGGTCAGGAGCTCTGCTGAGGGGCCTGGATGGTTGTAGCTCAAATCTAACTCTGTCAGATGGGAGTGGGCGGAGCTTAGAGCTGAGGCCAGAGCAGCCCCGCCCCTTTGTGAGACCAGACATCCAGACAGCCTAAGACACACAGCATTACACTCATGTGGACACAAGGAGCAGAGTGCATCATGGGAGCGTCTCACCTGAGAGTCTCCAGTCTGCAGGGGGCGCTCTTCAGTCCGTCACACAGCAGCTCCACTCCTGAGTCCTGGAGGTCGTTGTGACTGAGATCCAGGTTGTGAGACTGGAGGAGCTGAGGACTGAGGCCAGAGGACCACAGCAGTGAGGAGACAGTCCACAGAGGGACAGACTGAGACAGAGAGGGACATTAGAGACTAGAACCATGACACAAGAGTTTTAAACACAGTCTGGACTCACAGGGCTTTGGTGGAGGCTTTGACCACCGGCAGCAGACCCAGGAGAGCTGTCTCTGAGGCATCGTATTTCCTCAGGTCAAACTCCTCCAGGTCTGAGTCTGAGGACAGTAAGAGGAAGGACACAGCCGACCACTGAGCAGGAGAACTTAACTCAGAGAACCATCCATACCTCACATACTCCTCTATCTCCTTCACAGACTGTGGTCGTTCAGTTCGTTCAGACAGTGGAGCAGGTTCAGACTTCTCTCTGCAGACAAACCCTTTTCATTCAGCTTCTCTTTGATGTACTTTACTTTCTCCTGATTGGTTCCTGAGCTACTTCCTGTCTGATCCAACAGACCTGCAGCAGCTTCTGATTGGTCGGCAGAGACAGTCCCAGGAGGAAGCGCAGGAACAGGTCCAGGTGTCCGTTTGGACTCTGTAAGGCCTGGTCCACAGCAGAGCAGTAGAAGGCTGCCTCAGGCTCAGGACTCACAGTAGAATTTGTGCTTTTCAATGCCTATCATTTTCGTATTGAATGAAAAGCTTTTTTGTTTTGTCTGGGCTTTCTCTGTGAATTTCAGTTGAGTCAGATGCGAGCAGAAGATTTACTCCAGACTTTGTGAAAGTCTGATGGACGTGAAGAGCAGCCAGAAACTCCTGCAGACTCAGATGGATGAAGCAGTAGACCTTGTCCTGGTACAGGCCTGGCTCCTCTCTAAAGACCTGTGTGAACACTCCGGAGTACACTGAGGCCGCTGCAGCGTCCAGCCACACTCGCTCAGGTCACTCTCGTAGAAGATCAGGTTTCCTTTCTGCAGCTGCTCAAAGGCCAGTTTTCCCAGAGACAGAACATTCCCTGGTCTCTGGAGTCCAGTGAAGGTCTGCTCCTGATCCCTGCTGATACTTGATGTTCTGGACTTTGGCTTGCACCACCAGGAAGTGGACGTACATCTGTGTGAGAGTCTGGGGCAGCTCTGGTTTCTCTGTTTGTTCCAGAAGCTTCTGTATAACTGTGGAGAGGATCCAGCAGAAGACCGGGATGTGGCTCATGATGTAGAGGCTGCGGATGCTCTTGATGTGGGAGATGATTGTGTCGTCTGTGAACCTCTTCCTGAAGTATTGCTCTTTCTGCAGGTCTGTGAACCCTCTGACCTCTGTCACCATGGAGACGCACTCAGCAGGGATCTGATTGGCTGCTGCAGGGCGTGTGGTTATCCAGAGGAGAGCGAAGGGAAGCAGGCTCCCCTGATGAGGTTTACCAGCAGCACGTCCACTGAGACAGACTCTGTGGGGTCGTCAGGACCCGGGTTTGGCTGAAGTCCAGAGGAAGTCTGCACTCGTCCAGACCGTCAAAGATGAAGAGCACCTGGAGCTGTTGGAAGCTGCAGAGAGCTTTGGATGGACTGAAGAAGTGTTGCAGCAGCTCCACCAGGCTGAACTGTGTGTCTCTGAGCACATTGAGCTCTCTGAAAGTGAACGGGAACAGCAGCTGCAGCTCCTGGTTGGCCCTGCCTTCAGCCCAGTCCAGACTGAACTTCTGAGTCAGAACTGTTTTCCCCACGCCGGCCACGCCCTTCGTCAGCACCGCTCTGATTGGCTCTGGTGAATGTGGGCGGGCTTTAAAGATGTCTTCACATGTGATGGTTTTCTCTGGAGCGGCTGCTCTCCTGGACGCCTCTCATGAGTCTGACCTCATGTTCCTGGTTGACCTCTGAGCTCCGCCCTCTGTGATGTAGAGCTCTGTGTAGATCTGGTTCAGGGGGGCGGAGTCTCCTGCTTTAGCCACGCCCTCAAACACACGACTGAACCTCTGCTGCAGATGTGACTTCAGTTTATCTTTACAAACTCCAACAGCAGTTTCTGAATAAAGACACAAACAGAGAAACAAACCACTGTCAGCTCAAGCTCCTTCTGATTTGTGAAAACATCTTCACTCAGATGTGAGTAAATCATGTATTTTTATTGTAAAGTTCAGTTAAACAGATCAGATCCAGGAGCTGTTCCTCAGATGGACAGTAACATAGTTCTTACTGTGCTGCAGGCGCTGGGCCAGCTGCTCCTGGTCCATCCTCCTCAGGAAGTCCAGGGTGATGTTCAGAACCTCTCTGCTGCTCTGCTCCTCCTCCTCACTCTCAGAGCATTCTGGGTAATCTGAGGCCAGGAGCCTGTGGAGCCTCTGCAGCTGCTCTTTGACAAAAGTCAGGACGTCCTTCTCCAGACGCTGGAACAGAACAATAAGAGAAGAGTTTTAGTCAAAGAGAGAACCTGAGGAGAGCCTCAGAGAAGCCCACACATGCTGCGGTCGTGGGCGACTCACCCTGAATATGGCGTCCAGCTGCTCCTTTGGGC
>JBBPFD010000396.1:0-24175 GCA_038363315.1 Mugilogobius chulae
GATTTCTAATTTGTGACTAGCAACATGTTCCACGTTTCAACAAACAACTGATTATAACCAGATGATTTGAACTCCAAACATCTGTATTAAACGTGATTGTCTTGTCCAAATAGGAAGTCATCTGGTCAAACTAATTAAGTAGCTTTATTCTAAAAAACCTTGATATTCCCTTGATATTCTTGGATATCTTAAACACAAGATTAAAAACGATGGTATCTAAAACTCTAACTGTCTGAAGAGTGATGATGTCTTACCCTCGATGGCCGGGCTGTACTGTGACATGACGTTACTCGCTAAAGTCGGTAGAGACACAGCCACAAACACCATGAGTAAACAGGCGATCTTGTACTCCTCCTCCGGACTAATGTTCTCTGGAAATAAAAGACTTTCAGTACAGGATTTATACTTAGAGAGATATTAGTATGAAGAGAGTGTTTACCGCTCTTCTGCGACGACAGCGCCACCACCAGGGCAGGATCGATCTCACAGGGCAAACCAGCAGCAGAAGACAGCTCATACACGTTCATGGCCACCTGCACAAACACAGAAAGGCATTTTAGAGCATAATCCAGGGTTCTCAATCATAACCCCAAAAATATTTTCCAGGACATTTTCAAACAAGGATTCATCTAATCACAACATCCAAATTACCAATAGTAATATAACACATAATAACACAGTAATATGGCCAGTTTTCTCATGATTTTATCTTGTCTTGAAGTGAAACAAGGACAATTTGCAATTTGGCAGGTGAAAAACATGAGCAGGGAGTCTGGGGGACCTCTTTTTTTTTGACACTTTTTTACTCAGGTTGTTGAACTAAAACAAACCTACTGTTAAAACATTTGGTTAAACAGTCATTTGAAAAATGGATAAGTGAGAATTCCTTTTGATTAGGGGGGTGCTGAGATGTGAAGCAGGTCTGGGGTTTTGGATGTAATTTCTTGCCATCTGGATTTGCAAATCCTATGTCTGTTTGTTTTTAGCACTTTTACAGTAGTCCAAAGATTATATTATTTCAATTGGAGTCAACTGTGCGCATTACAAAAATCTAGCTCATTTGTTTGCGCACTATATTACTTTTTATGAAAAGGTTTCAACTTTCTTGAAAACATTTTATCTGAAGTTTGGCTGATTTTTTCATTTTTCGTGACTGGAAAATGGGCTAATCATTTTCAGATTTTGCAGGTTTTCCAGTACGCGTCAGAACGGTGGCATTTAGTAGCCATAACACATTTTAATCATCATTGGAGTAGTAGTCCAAGTCCATTCCTTTTTTTTAAATTTTGCATCATAACACTAGGTGTAGGTAAACAGGTTTTTACATCAAAAACACTTATTTCTGTTTAATCTGAGCTCCTAGGATGTTTGGAACATAAAGACAAGTTAACAATTATTTGATTGCTTAAGTACTTGATGATTATTTCAATAAACACAATTAAGATTAACTTGTTGCAGCCTTAACTTCTAACAAATTATAATGATAAATAATCCCAAAGACACAATTTTTTGGATGTAAAAAACCTCACACAATAACATAAGGATTTTGAAAAATTGTTTTTCTGCAAACTTTTGTTACATAAGCTGAACTTTGGAAATGTATGTATGATAGCCAGGCTAACGCGCCTCAGCTCCATTTCATTTCATTCTAGCAACTAGGTTTCCACGGAGTGAAATGAAACCGGCTGATACATCAGGCTATATGTGAGACACCAGTGGCAAAAATAATAGGGAGTCCTCGAGGTAATAATAAAAACTTCAAACAGAATATAAATTGTGGACACAAATAAAATACTAGAATCATGTTTTACCTTCATGTCTGTTTCTCTTGGAATGTGGTCTTTGAAGTCCTCCACCGAACTAACCAAGAACGGAATGTGGCAGGATAAGACCTGAGAAAAACAAATTAAATAATTGACCAAAATGATGAGTTTGTATTCACTCTGGGAAACGTGCTTGTGCCTTACGTCTCTGAGCGCTTCCTGGGCCAAAGAGCGGAATGACAGAATTACTCCAATGATGGTCATTCTCTTCAACACACTGTCCACAGCTGGAAAAGGACAAGTGTTTTATATAACACAAGTAATTCAGACAGAGGTGGGGACAAGTCATGTGTTTTTGTAAGTCCCAAGTCCAAGTCAAGTCCCAAGTCGGTGCACTACAAGACCAAAGTCGAGTCCAAGCCGTCTGCTTTTAGAGTAGTTTTCAAGTCTTTAGTTTATATCAAATTACAGTATAAATTTCGACAATTTCATTTCATAACAAATTCAATAAAAAATACATTTCTGGTCACAAAAAAAAGAAGTAAGGAGGGTTTAAGGCTTCCAGGTTGTCATCTGGGCAGCATATTTGAAGATTGAGATGTTATTTGCAAGTAAAGATTGAAATAGATAATAGAAAAATGACCACAAAAATGTGCAGTGTATGTTATTTGCCTTGTCTGATTGTCAAGACACAACTGAACAACTTAAGAAGAAGAGAGAGAAGAGAGAGACAGAGAGAAGAGGAGAAAGAGAGAAAGAAAGAGAGCACAAGAAGAGAGAGAGAGAAGAAAGAGAGAGGGAAAAGAGGAGAATGAGAGGAGAGAAAAAGAGAGCGAGAGAAGAAAGAGAGAGAGCACGAGAGAAGAGAGAGAGAAAGAAAGAGAGAGCACGAGGAGAGAGAGAGAGAGAGAAAGAGAGAGAAGAGAAAGAGAGAAGAGAGAGGAGAGAGAGGAGAGAGAAAGAGAGGAGAGAGAAAAAGAGCGAGAGAAGAAAAGAAGAGAGCACGAGAGGAGAGAGAAGAGCGCAAGGAGAGAAAGAGAGAGAGAGTGAAAGAAGACAGAGAAATAGAGAAGAAAGAGAAGGAGAGCAAGAGGAGAAAGAGAGAGAGTGAGAGGAAAGAGAGAAGAGAAGAAAGAGATAGAGAGGGAAAGAGAGCACGAGGAGAGAGAAAGAAAGAAGCAAAAGAAAAGAAGAAAAAAGAGAAGACAGAGTAGTAGAGAGAAGAGAGAATAGAGAGAAAAAGAGAGAAAGAAAAGAGAAAGAGAAGAGAGAGAAGTGAGAAGAGAGAAAGAAAAAGAGAAGAAAGAAAGAGAGAGAGAGAAAGAATAAAATGTCAAACATTATGAGACGTTCTGGATCAACATCAGACATAAATCAGACTCATTATGTCCAATTAAACACAACTAGGATATCGGCTGAACCGATATCATGGAGCCGATACTCGATCCAGCAAAATTTCCAAGATCGGCACCGATATCCGATCCAGTATCGATCGGTGCATCTCTATAATAAATAAAATAAACTCACAAGGTTTGAACAAACGTCTCGATCTTCAAATGCGCTGTTCAGACGACAATTCGAATACTGAGGAGGGACATGTTCAGTTTGTTCATGTAAAGTTAGGAATGTAACAATATGCAAATCTCACAATATTTTTCGAAATGAAGTTCGCGCTATGATATTTGTCACAATATCACATTACTACAGAGGGCCCATGATATTGCAAATATGCCTTACAATAATAAATATTTTTCAGTCATTTTTTTTCCTCAGTTCTTTACTTAGGTGCAAATTCATGGCTTCAGACAAAATTCCTCTCTCACCATATCGGCTATAAGGTCTTGTTTCTTTGTTTATTAATATATATCTATATTTTAATTTTCAAAAATGTGTTTATTTTTCTAACTCAGAACTATTTTGATGCAAGTCATGCTGTTTAATATCATCATTGATGACGATAAAATATTGTGACAATTTGGTACCGATATTGAAATATATGAAAAATTACAATTTTTTTTTAGGAGAACCATCAAGTTGCCTGAAGTACTAGAGTTCCATGTCCAAGTTCAGCCTTAAGTCACTGATCTCCAAGTCAAGTCCCAAATCTTTGTCCATTTTATCAAGTCATCAAAATAGTGACTCAAGTCTGACTCAAGTCCAAGTCATGACTTGCAAGTCCACACTTCTGATCTAAGACAAACCAAGTTTTCTTTGCAGTGATAATTATGTTTGATCTTTCATTTTTAACACTTACAGGTGAGCTTCTTAAACAGCGCAGCCATGTGCTCGGGTTTATCAAAACTGGTCCTCATCTGGGTCAACACTTCCAAGTTTTCTACCACAAGTTTCTACAAACATTTAATGACAAGAACAATGTTATACAACGTTTAAATCTTATTAAATATTGTCATCACATGAAAGGACTGACCTTCAGCTCAGCGACCTGAGAAGAAATGTGCCACATCAGACTCTCGCTGAGAAACTTCATCCCGTACGGCCCCAGGAGCTCCGACAGGGAACGCATCTCTGCAAACACAGACAGAAGCAGGAAGTGAGGCAGGAGGTCAAGAAGGAAGTGAAGAAGCCGGTGAAGAAGATAAGCAGGAGGTGAAGCAGGAGGTGAAGCAGGAGGTAAAGCAGGAGATGAAGCAGGATAAAGCAGGAGGTGAAGCAGGAGATAAAAAGGATAAAAAAGGAGGTAAAAAGGAGATGAAGAAAGAGGTGAAGCAGGAGGTAAAGCTGGAGGTGAGCAGGAGATGAAAAGGATAAAAAGGAGGCAAAATAGGAGATGAAGAAAGAGGTGAAGCAGGAGGTAAGCAGGAGATGGAGCAGGAGGTAAAGCAGAAGATGAAGCAGGAGGTAAAGCAGAAGATGAAGCAGGAGGTAAAGGAGGAGATGAAGCAGGAGGTAAAGCAGAAGGTGAAGCAGAAGATGAAGCAGGAGGCAAAGGAGGAGATGAAGCAGGAGGTAAGCAGGAGATGAAGCAGGAGGTAAAGCAGAAGGTGAAGCAGAAGATGAAGCAGGAGGCAAAGGAGGAGGTAAAGCAGGAGGTAAAGCAGGAGGTGAAGCAGGAGATGAAGCAGGAGGTAAAGGAGGAGATGAAGCAGGAGGTGAAGCAGAAGGTGAAGCAGGAGATGAAGCAGAAAGTGAAGCAGGAGGTGAAGCAGAAGTGAGGCAGGAGGTAAAGCAGGAGGTGAAGCAGGAGGTGAAGCAGGAGGTGAAGCAGAAGGTAAAGCAGGAGGTAAAATAGGAGATGAAGCAGGAGTCATGTGAAGGTGCTCTGGTGCTGTGTTGGTTCTTACCGGAAATGTCAGAGTACTCCTCAGCGTTAAAAGTCAGCTCGTTTTCGGTGGGCAGGTTCACAAAGGCCTTCATGGCGGGAAAGTAGGCGATGTGTCCGTTACTGACCTGACGCAGCAAAGTCTCCAAATACCTAGAAAACAACACACAAGTTCAGCTAGGACTATTCCAATAAAGTGGGACATCATGTGACCTGCTGCACTGTCTGAGCAAGTCCAAGTGCAGGCCCGAGACCCGGTCTAAGTTCAGATTCAAGACTAGTTTAGGCAATATATCACTATACGTCGTATATTGAGATATTTACTGAACAATAAATGAAATTGGCCATTTTGTATATTTCCAGATCATTAAATTGTGGATAAAAAGATGTGATAAATCTGATGAAAAGCAGCTACAGTTCCAGAGAAAAGTGACAAAGAGAATGAGAAGGCCATTTGTTGTAATAGTCAAACTATAAACTTACAATATGCACATAATTTATTTATTTAGTTTAGTTACTCAACAAGGTATAAGCAAAATTAAGTCAATGTAAATTTACATTTTTACTTTCTAGGCAGCAGACCACAGACCAGGTGTGCCCAAACTTTTCCCTTAGTGGGCCAAAATTTGCAGTTTTTTTCTCAGCTGCCCAAAATGCATTACGTTGAAGCATGCCAACAGGTCAAGATAATGTTGTTTTGTAATGAACAGTGTTGGGAGTAACTAGTTACTTTTGTAACTAGTTACTGTAATATATTCCACTTTTCAGTAACTAAGTAGTGTAACTCATTACTTATAAAAATGTTGATAATATATTACAGTTACAATCTGAGTAACTCAAGTTACTTTTATATAAATTAATTGCTTTTATATTCTATTAAAAATGACACTTCAGGACCAAAACACCACTAAAATACTGTCTGTTTGCTTAAAGGTGAATCAAATATGAGGAAAACGTGTTGTGACATCCCATTTCCACAAATTAACCAGTAAACAAATGTAAATGTAACAGGATTAGTGTTGTATAATGTCTTAACAAATGTGTGATAACCTCAAAGTAACTAAAAGTAGTGTAACTCAGTTACATTTCTGAGACAGTAATATTGTAATACAAATGTATTACATTTTTCTCCCTGTAACTAGTAATATATAATGTATTACAGTTTTAGAGTAACTTACCCAACACTGGTAATGAATTAAGTTTATTTGAGAAGAGGTGTTGATTAAATTGTCTTTTGTTACAATGTTTTATGAGATTAAACCAGATTTGGTGTCATTTGACAAAAAACTGAATCAAAAAGTTAGTCCTAACAAACCTGAGAAACCTTTTGCGGGCTAAACTGGACCCCCTGAGGAGCCGAGTTGTGCCCTGGGCCCCACTTTGGACACCAGGGGTACAACACTGATATTGAGATATTTATCGTGTATTGAGAAATATAACAAGATGTACATGTTTGTCCAAGTCCTGTCGTTTTATCGGCAAACGGATGATATTGTCACGTTTACAATAAAGAAAATTAGTCATCAAATTTACGACATTTGATGACTAATAAAAACACCACTAATGTAATGAAAAATGTGTAGATTTGTTTGGTGTTTCTCACTGCCCCCTCTCACAAAATGATCATTCTGTGACTATAGCTGTTTCTGATGTTTTTCACAAGAGCAGAAGCTTGTTAAATGAGGCCCATATTGATTTTTGTGAGGCGGTTGTGTTCTTGTACCAGTTGGTGTAGAGGCTGGTGATGGTCGGCTCTCCGTGGCTGTCCAGGTGCTGGGTTTGCTGCAGCAGGACGTTGTTGAAAACCCGGGTGATGTCGATGGTCACGTAGTTTTCGATCGACTGCAGCACGGTCATGTAAGCTCGCACACTGGTCAGCAGCTCACTGGGCTTGGCGATTTCCTGAGTGGCCTGGTTGTACATGGTCATTCCCACTATCGACCTGGACAGAACAGGACATAACAGAACAGAACACATGAGAAGTCTCTAACCACATAATGTTTGGGTTTAGAATCTACAAGAAAATGCCTTTAATTTGAAACTGTGTTGGCCTTAGTTGTGATAGAAGATATACATTCTACTCCTTTGATCTCTTGTCAAATAATAACTTAGATTATTATATTGTACCTTTTGATTTGTAAGTTTACCACAGAGAAACGGCAACAATCACTGACACATGTTTATTACTCGGGGGAAAAGTGGCCAGTTTAAATTTCTAAATGTGACAATAAGTGGTTGAACTAGACAATAGTTATCTTGATTTAATTATATTCTTACTGTCTGAAAATAAGATTTGCCAAATAGATCTAGTGTGTTTCCTTGTTTCATTGCAGTTGTATTTTTTGACTCTTTCCAGTGACAAAATGCTGTATTTTATTTTAAGACAGTTAAAATATGCTCAAATTAAAAAGTAAATTATGATTTAATTTAAGCATTTATTCACTTATTATCCAGTGTAAAATGGTCACTTTTTACCGTGTAGACCTTAGACTTTATTTGGTCCTATTTCAGTCCTGGTTTAATTCTGTTTTAGACCTTGTTTGGTCCTGGTTTAGATCTGGTTTAAAGCTGAAATACTCCAGGTTCAGATTTGGTTATTACTAGTCCTTAATTGTGGTTTAACGCTGATTTGGACATTTTGTAGAGCAATAAATACAGACTGCAGCAGTAGTTATTCTCACTATAGAGGCCTTGGTCCTCGATGAAATCTGGTCCTCAGGAAAATAAAGCTGAATAGACCTGCTCTACCGCCTGGACGACAAAATGATCAAAAAGCAGTAATCGGTCAAATAAAAAATGTCCCCGCCCACTGTGAAGCGAAGAAACCCCAATGATGTGATGTCAGATGGTTTCCACAAAGTGAAATGAACTGTGTATTGCCTTCAGTAAACTTTTGCAGAATAGAGCTTTCATAACGTTGCATTCTTTGATTTTGTTTGATTATGTGTGAAGTGAAAAAGACTTACTTAGTGAAGCGGATCTCCAGGTGTGAGGTCAGGTACTCTCGAGGGGTGAAGGTATGCTCCCACACCACCAGGTTTGGCACGTAGTTTATGGAGAAGCACAGCTCAGACAGCGCAGTGTGGAGCTTGTCCAAACTGCAGGAACAAAGACACAAAAATTAGCCTTGTGTATTTTAAAAAACACTTTATAAATAGAGGGAGAGATTTACTTTGTGACCAGCAGGCGGTTCTTCCTCATGCTCTCCACGCCAGGCTTCTCTCTCTCTGGTTCACCTTTCTTTCCTGTAGCTTTCTTGCTCTTTTTGTTCACAGCTTGGCTAATGGTTTTTGCACAGTGCTTTGGAAGAAGCTAAAAGTGAGAGAAAATATATGTTACAAAACTGTATTTTCTATAGTGATGCACCAAATCAATATTGGGATTGAATTATGGGGTCGATCTATGAAATTTTCCTATAGCTTCTGGTTCAACAAATTTCAAGACTGATAGGGGTTTTCCATTAGTATCCGCTCGGCTCTAATCTACTTGATTCTACGCGCTTTTACCCGGCTTAGTCCCGTTCAGAGAGAGAGCATTTCTATTACAAGTGGGTCTGATGTGACGATGGTCGGTGCCTGGTTCCTGCTCTCTTTGAAATGTCAATTATAGGCCCAAAACGTTTGTTACATTTGTCAGACTATATTTTAAAAGACACTTTATGTTTCATTTTTACTTTCTTGCCACCCACGGCAAACGAGCAACACATTTGCTTTTGATACTAAAACTTCTCCTGTCTTTAACTGGAGAAAAATGGTAAATGGAGAAGGCTAGCATACAATTTTTTTCCTCAGACTTGTTTGGCTGCATCATTTGGGATTCTGCTTTTAACTGAAACCTTGAGCAGGAGGATGCTACGGCAAAGTTTGGTTCGTATTATCTGTTTAGACGACATTCTTTTGCGTAAACTTCAAACTGACGTGGATTTATAAATCTCATCACGCAACTTCAGAAAGAAAGGCTCGCACTGGAGACTGTGTTTTCAGCTGAGTGTTGTTTGTAACTCCGGACACGTTTCTTCTGTTTAAGAAGGTAAGCTGACACACTGCGCTTTGTTTAAAAAAACTGCAGATTGAACATGATGCATATGCTCATGAACGATTTGTTTAGTAGAAGTAAGATGTGAATTGTTCCACTCGTTCAATACCATCCAACTGCAAAAAGGGGGTGTTCCAGCAGAAAACGAAAACGCCTCCATTGAAGTTAGCGCTAGACAGGGGGGACTGTTTAGAGGAATGGGTAAGTTTAAGAAAGGGGTAAGGGGAATGGGTAAGTTTAGGGAAATGGTTAGGGTAAAGGCTATTTTAAAAATATAACTCTCTGGAGTCTTATGAATCACACAGGAATGTCCACTGAGGGCGTTCTCCAGCATTATAAGGAACGCCCTAGCTGCAGTTTGACAATACTTCACTAGTTTGTGCAGCACGCAGTCGTAAACTCAAACAGTTTGGTTGGTAGAACTAAGACGTGAATCGTTGTGACATATAGCGTAGTTCGTGACGTGTGTCTGATGTTTGAGGTTTAGTATCCACTCTTGTCGCTTTGACCCCTGGGTAAAGCAGACACTAAAAAACGTAGCTGGTCCCAGGGTTCAGCCCCAAATGGAAAAGCACCACACCAGGGGTCTCATTTATAAAGCCTACTTACGCACAAAATGAGCCTCGAAAAGTACGGAGCAGCTTTTTACGTAAAACTTGGGATTTATAAAAACCATCTTGAACGTGAAACATTACGTATCTCTCCGCACATTTTGGACGTTGCGTATGTGAGACAGACTTCACTTAAACACGGCTCAGAGGCAGGAGAGACGTGAGAGGACGAGAGGACGGCATGTTTGAGGAACATTTGAAATGGGCAAATATGACTTTATTTTTTTTAAAAAGAACAAACATTTCAAAGCGCACATAAAGCGTATGTGGGTGAAAGATGTGCGCTCTTGTGCACGCTCTTTCACGCTGAATGATCCTGCAGCAGCTGTATGTAGTCTCTATAGTAAACGTTCACTAGACAGTCTGACCCGCGTTTCGGGAGCACGCGCGTCACACGCACGAGCCCGCGTCCCACCGTCTTTTCCTCAAGTCGCTGCTTCTTCCCAAACCCCAGGCCACAGCGCGGACACGTCCTTTACGCACGGAAACCCCCGCGTGCATGTGGCTACAGGCTTTACAAAAGCGATATGACTTTTCTCCCTTTCACGTCTGTTTAACGATCTCTACATCTGCACCAAAGCATTTGTTCCGATAAAGTACCAACGTGTTTAAAATGACAGTGTGTTTTCAATGACAGTGTGTAAAAGTGTCTCAGAGAAGCAAAGATCACTCTTGAATCCACTTTCTCTGAGCCTGTGTGATGTGTTCAGCTGCAGCGTGTTTCCTCTGCTCCTCCCTCCGTCAGTCAAACTCACTCATTATCAGCTCATGTTTATTTAAATCACTCATTTGCGTATCTGTTTATGGTGAGACGGAAGTGTGAAGGGGGCGTGGCCTGAGGCGGGATCCTGGCCGCAGATTTCTGCTGCTCAGTAGGAAAGAGCGCTTACGGAAGGTTTTATAAATCTGGCTAATTTTTCACTCAGGACAAATCTCATTTTTTTCGTAGTAGCTTTTCCAAGTAGTTATTTACGCACTCTTTTATAAATGAGACCCCAGGGCTAAGTCGCGCTGAGGAGAGTAGAGCAGGGCCAAGCAGGTACTAATGGAAAAGCCCGATTATTTACTGGCTGATGTTGAACCAGAGCGTCTCATAATGTTTGAAAACGTACTATAACAGATTTAGAAGGAAACTGTACAATTGTCTGGTTTCCTAGTTTGTCCTCTTGATAACATTGCACTTTGCCATGAACATATTGCACCAATTTAAAATGTGGTGACTACTAGGGCAACTAGACCCATTAACCTGCTGTATGTTAAAAAATAAACTGGAATTTAAACGGTATTATTATAATTTTGGCTGATTGAACTTTTATTAACCTGTAGAATGTTGTGATGCTACATGAACACAACCTATTCTTAAACCCGATGATTCACTCGAGTTGTGCGTGAGCCAAAAAAGCCAGTTCTGTGCTGTTTTTCTTAGACTCAAAGTCAGAGCTTGTACCTGGTCGCTGAGCGTACACTGCTCCGTGCAGATATCTGTGATCAGGTTTCGAGCTTGTTTAGCCATCTCATCCAAAAACATGTTGCAAAGAGACAGGCTGCGGTCCCCGATGTGGTGGCGCTGTGTGGACAGAGGTCAGAGGTAAGAGGTCAGGCTTATCGAGTGAGACGCAGCTGAACGTTAAGACACACTCACCTCCTCGGGACAGAGCTCGTGTGTGCAGGACATGAAGTGTGTGCAGAGCAGAGGGAAGCAGATGGAGTGACGGCTTTGAGAAGGAAGCTCCAAACACTGCTGGAACATCTTCTCGAAAGCTCGACTGTAGAAGCTGAACCACAAAACATGAAAGTAATAAGAATCTTACAATGTAGTGCAATCGTTTTTTATTGACGTTACTGGAAAAAAAAATCTGTAGTTTTATTGTAGAACAGGGCTATTAAATAGTATTTAATGCAATTTTCTGATGATTTGCAACACAATTTTAAAGCTGAACTAAGTAACATTTTAACCTTGTTAAATGTCTTTGCAAGTCTCTGTTACATATGTATTCTGGGGGCATTTGAAGCATGTTCGGCTCTCTCTGTTTTCTCTTGTAGGAAATGCGACAACTCCTGTGCCCCTTTCTGACACATTACCAACACGAATTGTTCTCTCAAGAAACCCTGGCTCCTTGATTTTTTTTTTATGTGCTCAGATGTGTTTGTGCTGCCTTATTTAAATCTTAAAGTTACGCAAAAATGAGAAAATAGATAAATAATGTTAAATTTTGATTTAGTAGGTTTTAATTAAACAAGAGAGCTGTAAGGGGAGCACTTCCGCTAAAGTTTCTTAGTTCTGTTTTAACACAATTTAGGGTTGCACAAATATCCTCATCACTAGATTTGCTTCAACAACTAAACTTAAAACCACACGTGTGTGGTTCAAAAAGCTTTAACAAAAATAATATATAGACATATCAACACGTATAGGGCTAATGTCAACAGCAAACAACAAGAGCGCTTAATCTACTCTAAATGATTGTTTTTGCTATTATAAGCAATTTTGCTAAAGTCTTTTGAAAAGGCTCAAGTAAAATTACTCTGCAAAACTGTAATTCCGATCCTGAACTTAATTTTTATGTTTAGAAGAGGCGTTATTAGTTGGAAGGCCTGATTTGGCCCCTGAGCCTTAAGCTGAATAACCTTGTTGTAGAATCTGTATGGATAACAGATTAACATTTAAATGTATATATTATCTTTAATTAAACAAATAATTGTGACTAGTCATGACAATTGTTATTGTTTTTGGACAATCATAATTGTTAACTGGACAATACATAATTCAAAATATATGTTAAGCTTCTTATATATAATATATGTAAGCTTTATTACTATAATGTTGTAACAGAATGTTTTAAGCTTTATTTGGGTAAAAATGTATTTAAAAAGTTTCATTAAACAACAGAAATAATCCTTGACTAGTCGACAAAATGAAAATTGAAAATAATTAATTAAATAATTGTTTGTGACAGCCCTAATTACCATATAATGAATTTGACGGTGTATTTAATGTAAGGTCTTACCAGAAAATGGACAAGTCTGAAGTCTCCACCAGCATCTCCACCAGAGAGTCGACCATTTTAGTGTGAAAGATAATAGTGTTCATCATTTTGCCCAGCTCTTTGTGGTCAGCGATGCCCAGACTAGCTTTAGACACACTTGTGTACGCCTGGAGAGGACACAAATGTAAACAAAACACATTTCTAGTTTGTACTTATGCAGTGAACAAAAACCTTTTTTCACCCATAATGGACAAAGAAGAAATCTAGTATTCCAAGTACCAGCAGGAGTGTTATGTGTGTATGACAGCTTTTTGCAGTTCTTTTTCATTTTAACTTAATTTAATACCCGTAGTAAACATAAATTATATTATACAATTTTGTGAAGAAAAGTTTGAAAATATGCTGAAAATGACAGATTATACATTTTTTTCTCATTTTTATTTAGTTTTTAGTCTTAAAAGATACTATCTTTTGTCAAGTCATTAGGCGTTGTGCCATTTATGTAGAATTTGGTCACTATTTTTAGTATGGTTGCTAGGTAACCGTTTTAAATTACCTCTACGTCATAATTACTGCACATAATACACTTAAAACATCAAAATAAGCAAACATACTGTGGCGTATACTTAAGAAATTATTGAAGGGAAAGCAAAGATCATTTTAGTGAGTGTCTACAGACAACTAGATGTAGCCTGTGTACATTCTGTTTGAGTGGCAAAATTATGGGCAAAACAATAGAGAAAATGTACTCTTTGCTGTTTATGGTCTATTTTGTATCCCTGGAGTTTTTGCTTGATGTGGTAACATGGAAACTGACAAGCTTTTCGGTTGTCATAGCAACAGTGCAGAGCTCCACTAGCTTGTGTACCAATGACAGTTGTAATTTTAGGCCATTTTAGCAGCAAAACAACAAATAATGTCCTCATCAAACTGGCGCTAAAACATATTTTTAACAAGGAAAAAGTTAATGAGTTCAACTGTGTTTGACCTCAAAGTCTGTGATAAATTTGAGAGAAGCGCTTACCTTTTATCTACTTTTCTACCATTGTTTACCTAAGTTTCTCTTTTACATGTCAGTCAATATTAAGCGGAGTTACGGTTGGTTATATTTGTTCCTCGACTGTAGCCTTTTTCACTTATTTTAGCTGTATTTTAAACTCTTACTGACTCCCATGAATTCAGTCCTTTAGAATGCTGTAATGTCATCTGCATAACCTCTAAAGACTTTTTAACACAGTTATACTGAGCATAGTTACCTGCAGTCTAAACCAGTCCAGTCTCATGCCCCTGAAGTCGAACACTTCTCCATCTTCCACTGAAAACACACAACACATTATTGCATTTAGGGATGGGACGATATACGATATTATCGTTAATCGCGATAATTAAGGGTCGCAATTAAATAATCGTGGCGTTTTTTCATAATCTTGATAATCGTAATCGCAATTAATCGCAATTAATCGCAATAAAAGCAGCAGGCACGCGCCTGTGGCTTCATAAGAGCATCTAAAATCTGATGCTGTGAACCCAGTAAAAGCTGTTTTATGGTTAAACAAAGAAAAGGTTCATGTGTTAAAGTTAATTAATGACTCTGAGACTAAGTTAGCAGATTTTTGCTCAAAATTGTAAACATTTATTCACTTAGAATCATTGCACTTTTACGTTTAGTAAATTATCGTGATAATATCGTTAATCGCGATTATTTTGGTCACAATAATCGTGAGTGCAAATTTTAATATCGTCCCATGCCTAATTGCATTATTCCTCGTCTTTTCGCGGGACACTGGAGAAGATGCTGACTTCACACCTTGTTTGACGCTCAGAGACGTCATCGTGTTGACAAACGAAGACATGATTATCGACTCATCCTCAGGACACACGGACAGGTTCTACAAAACGCAAACAAACACTGGTTAGATCCATCATCGTGAGAAGAAAAGGCTCAAGACAAATGAACAGTACCTGCACTAATTCGTTGAGCACCACGGCGTCAAAACCGGACAAATACTGGACGTAGTAGCGCTGCATGACGGGTCCGTATTTACGCACGTGAGCTCGAAGTTCCTCCATGTAGAAGATCAGCTCTGCGATGTGCCTGGACAAAGACAGAAGCACGTGAGGGAAGCGTTTGGGTCGCCTTTGCACAATGTTGTAAACGAATGTGCTTACTTGTCTATGAAGTCGTCGGTGCTTTTCTTCTGGATGTTGTCCGCGTGTCGAAGCAGCCAAATGATCTCATCACGGGCAAAAGACAAGGCCATGAACACAAACAGGGCCTGGAAATATCGACAAAAAATAAAAGTGTAACTTCAACTACAGTATAGGAAACACACAGCTGGAATCTACTCTAAATTCAAGGTTCAAATAGATTTTAACTAAAGGTTTACATAATTTTCAATGACTTTTTCAGTAACTAATGTCAAGGTTTTCTGTGGCAAGATTCAAGAAACACACACGGGACTGCTTTGCTAGAGACTTTGATGCCCGCTTTGTTTCTGATATGCTTCTATGGGACTGTGATGGAGTTTCTAATTTTCCAAAACTTTTTCAGGGCCTGGAATTAAAAATTTTAATTTCTATCACTTTGAATGACTGTACAAACCTTGTATATTATTCAAGGATGTTAAGCTAAACATGAAGTGTAAATATAAACCCTTGACTAGAGAGAAAGATACAAAGATGGCAGTAGACTAAAAGGTCTTTCACACCAAACCGAGGGTCGCCTGTCTGAACCGATTTGGCAACTTTTGCTAGCTACTAGTGACCCAGCGAAACATTGAGCAATAAAACTGGGTGGAAAACCGAAAATGAGGCTTATGGAAAAACAATATTTAGCTGTGCATGGATTGGTGTTATTTACACGGGTTCAAATAAGACTTAAGTGCGGAGGAGAATGGCTACTATTTGGACTGAGAAAAATAAACAGGGAGGAGTTACAGCGATCGCAGTATGAAGTCTAGACTGTGGCGGGAAATAAAAAGATTAGAAACATCTTTTCTTCGTCAGAGTTTAACAACTACTGGCGTGCAACTTATGTCATGTAATTTTCTTCAATGTGTTTGTGTTAGATAGAAAAAACTTTGAAAATCTTTGGAAGTAATGCAGCGATCGAATCGAAAGACCAGAATTGATCAGTTTTGTGCACGCGCTAAAATACACGTGCAGCCACTGAGACACAAACACACACTATAGTTGTATAATACAAATAATAATACAATAATAGCCGCAATATTTCAAGAAACAAAGCGTGAACTTGTGCTGACTGAATGTGTATTATGCTGCGTGATGGGTGGACCTCTAAATATTAGTTTACTGTTCAAATGTTCATTAAAAAAAATTGCTCTGAGCACTAACAACAGTGACTTTGTTGTTAAAAAAAAGTTAATATAGATAAACTAATAAAATCGAAGAAAATCAGAAATCATGGCTGCAAAATCTAAAACTGAATCTAATCGAGACTTAAGTGAATTGTCCCATCCTTAGTTTGTGAGAATGTTCTTTTACATAGATGCACCCCAAACAGACTACAACAGACGCTGTATTGGTGTGAAAGACCCTTTTTTTTTTGTTGATTTTTTGTTGCTTTGCTGCCACAAAAAGTATTCACCTTAGGCCCGAGGAGTCCGGGTTGATCGGCCAGGACAGTAGCTAGCTCCTTCAGGGCAGATCTGAGGAACTTACGCCTCTCTCTGTGCATGGAACCTCTGCAGGACCAAGAGCATGGACAGTGTTACACAAGATTCAAATGTCAAAGACCATAAATAAAAATCTGTACACTTACGCATGAGACAGAGCCTGTTCTTTACACTCTCTGATGTCGTTGATTCGTTTGTTGTAGCTGAAATAAAAACAAAATACGTTGTCTTTAATACTTTGCTGCATAAGCTTAAAATTAAACTGGCAAATTAAAAAAGATCATGAGGGGGCAAGAGAAGTCAACTTTTACTAAATCCACTCAAGAAAAACTTTTTACTTCTACTGTGCATGTGTATGTGCATTTTCTATTTTGCAGTGAGGTGCACTTCTACACTTTTATTTACAAAACTTTGCTTGGATTACTGCCTTCCTACATTTGTACTTTAATCACAAGAAGAAGTGTTGAATCCTATTCGTTACGTCTGTTACTCTCTGTACATTTTGCTAGCTCAGAGCTGGGAAAGAAAGCCTTTGCCCACTCAGCTCCTTTTGCTTGGAATATGTTGCAGAAAAACTAGAAACTGACCGAGTTCTTGTGCCCAAACACCTTTAAACCAAACTGAAAACATTTGAAACTGCCTCAATAATGTGTAACTGTTTTTCAAGTGTAAATTTAATGCCTGTGTGTGTATGTATTTGTTTGTATTGAATTTTGCTGCCACTTGGCCAGGACTCCCTTGAAAAAGAGGTTTTTAATCTCTTTGCAACTTTCTTAGTTAAATAAAGGTTAAACATATATACTGGATATATACAAAAATAAATAAATAAAATCTACAATTGTGTGCTTATCTTTATTATATATAGAATACAGAATGAATTTTCCAAATATTGTACAATTGTGTGCTGTAGTGTTGGGCAAGTTACTGTAAAAGTGTAATACATCAATTACGGGGATGAAAATGTAATACATTTGCATTGCAATATTACTGTCTTTAAAGCGTAACTGAGATAGACTACTTTGAGCTACTTTAGTTAAGAATACATTTGCTATTTGTTTTTGTACAAAACTTATCATATTACATTTATACTGGAATACTGATGAATAAATGTAACATTACAAAAGTTTTCTTTTCTCATGATCTTTGAATAATCAACAAGTCAACAGACATTATGAAAACTCTTCTACGAGTCAGTCTCAAAAAGTTGTTTTGTTACTTTTTAAAATGTCAAGGTAGTTTATTTAAATAAGCGAGAAACCTTATTTGCTTATTGTACTTATTGTAAGTTATTGTAGCTAATAATATATTATCAACTTTTCCGTAAGTAATGACTTACATTGCTTACCTATTGATTTTTTTTTAACAGACTGTATATTTAACAAATTATAGTAACTAGTTATTTTGATATTGAGCTATAGCATTGGTGACCTGGGACAGGTTTGTCACTCTGATGCTTAGTGGGAGTTATCTTAATTAAGTTATGGAATTTGTATTGTGACAGAGAATAAGAAGAGGCATTAAATTCACTCTAAACAAAAGCATAATTTGTATATATCTGACAAACTAAAACTCCATAATAAAAGTATTAAGTACCCTCTGATGTTGACGAACAGGTCCTCAGCCGCCTTGTGGATGTGGAAGACTTCATCTCTGAACAAACACAAACAGGTGGAGCTTTGTAGAGCCAGCTTCCACAGAGAGAGAGCCGCTGCATCACTGTTCAGCACCGAGTGACACAGGATAAAGCCAACTGCAGAAAACACAAGACATACATGAGAGCAGAACCATAGGAACATAGCACCAGAGTGTAACATTTAAGAATTAACTCTTTATTGATGCTTTCTTGCAATACAAAAGTGCACAGAATTGACCTCCCACTTCACATTCTTGTAAAAATCGACTACAATGAAGAAATGACTTACAGACAATCCACTTTTCCATGGCGTCCAATGACAGATATTCACAAGGCATCTGAAAGTCGACACGAGAACAGTGAGTGGAGTGTAGTTTAGTGAGTGTGTGTGAATGTGCTGTGCCTCGGACGGACCGTGTCGGACTGGGCAGGGTTCAACATGGTGGATGGAGCGGAGATCAGAGACAGCAGTTGAGCGTTCCTCCACTGGTCAGCCGAAAGGTTTCTCCGAGGATAGACCATCTGAAGACTGATCAGTGCGTCTGACAGAGACTAGAGTAAAGAACAAGAAAGTTAGGAGTCTATGATACAACTATTGTAATATAGAAAAGCAAGCAGTGAGGGATTGAGGGTTAGTTGTCTGGTTGTTGGGTTTGACTGTTTTTAAAAAAGTATGTTTTTGCCATTTAAATGTCTTTGTCTCATGACGTGTCACGTGACTGCTTTGACTAAACATCTGTGTGATCTATTGTACTGCCTTGTTTGCCCTGACGATGAACTGTAGGGGATCGAACACGTCGGTATGTTTCTTTATATTAAAGGGTTTTTATTTTTTCATACATAAAAGTGCCTTGGTTCTCCGTTTTTGCTGTTCTGCATATTTTTCATGGATTCTTAAAGAGTACCTGATTTTGACTACATTACAAGACCCTGTTTGCACTTACCCACTTCTATTTCATTAATAAAAATCTGTGTCTTTACTTTGAGTGAGCTTGCATGACCACAAAATGAACTATTATTTAGCCTGAAGCAGGGACTTCATTTATGTCTTGTTTTTTTTTTTTATTATAGAAAATTGGTTACTGTAGCTGCATTTTTGCAATATGGCATAAAATGTATTTATCTCCATTCAGAATGTCTCAAAGTATGGTTTTAACTATTTAGTGAATTGTATAGTTGACTTTTAACCCTTGAACGTTACACAGTGCACCTTTAATGCACTGTCACATTTCATGTATGAGAGGCACTTCATGATCAAAGTTTGATTTGATTTGATCTGAATTGATTTGTCCAGAACAATTCAGAACAATTTTTATTGACCCTCAAACCTCTTGACAAACTTGCCCAAACAGTGCTAAGTAATAGATTGATTGTGGAGTATTAAACGTCTACCTTTTAAATGTCAATAGGAAACATTTCTGAATAAATGTCCTGTGCTCAACTCAACTACAAGACATTCATTTGATTATATATTTCCAATGGCCATGTTTATAGGGCCCAGATCGGCGCTACTTTCAGTTTGTGTTTCGACATGTTTCAAAGGTTACTGCATTAGACAAATAAGTTTGAATGTTGAGTATGAAACTAACCTTTCCATGAGGAACAAACTCTTCCATCATTTTCTTCAGTGGGTTTTCATAGTCCACTATGAGCTGGCCCAAACGTGGGTATTCTCGATCACTGTGGACACAAATAGTTATAACAGCAACATCAGCATCTCTCCTTATGTCTGATAGAGCACTGTTCATGGGAGATGATTTGCTTTGTTAGAATTAGAATTTTTAATGTTGATAAACGTCTTACTTTGTACTTCTGCTTTTGAAATAAATAAGAGAATGACTGTCTGTCTGTCGGTCTCTATATGTTAACCCAAAGTCACTTGGATAGGCTCCAGTCACCTGCCACCACTAACAGCAACAAGCGAGGATTATAATCTAATGTGAGGATTTCACTTGTGAGGATATAACGGGTTATACAGATGCAGGTTGAAGTGTCACTGTAATCTGACATAATTTGATGACACGAGTGTGAGAGCCAGCGTTTCCAAACATTATCACTTGTTGTTGAGCTGAGCGTTAAATACCTAAATAGATACATTACATAGAAAAATAGCCTGATTAGCCCATTTCACGTAACTGAAAGTGGTTTCCAGAACACATTTTAATCAGTGTGAGCAGAGAGAGTTGTGCTGAACTTGCCTGGCTCCGTGGGTCATCTCGTGAGCGTAGTTGTAAAGTCCGATGATTGCTTTCCTCTCTTCAATCCGAGAGAGAATGATCATCAGTGTAGTGTAGGTCACCACCAGATCCAGGTAGTTTTTTGTGAGGTCAAAGTTTACAGTCTGGAAAAAAAAAAGATAATACATAAGTTCATACTGATTTTTGCAAAGCAGTGTTTATTATTAATTTATTCTGAAAACAACTACCAGTACTTTTTTTTTGGCTTTTAAACTGTGTATATGATGTTTTTTTCGACATTTTGTTTATTGCAAACTGTGCAAATAAGCAAGTTTCATGTAAAAATATTCACAAACTGGTTGTGTTTCACTGCAAAGACCTGTGTCAATCCACTCAGAACTGTGCTGATCACAAACACCTGCTGTCAAACCACTTACACTGCTGCTCTCTACCCTCGTCCCCTCTTTTCACTTTCTCCTAATGCTTTTTCAGCAGAATGTTTGGTTTAAAATGATAGTAGGCGGGGTTTCAGGGATTGGATTTGCTTTATCGACATCTTGTTAGTGTTAGTAAGTTTGTTTCTTGTGGTTTTCGTCACATGTTTGATAAAGCTGCTGCATCAGTTTTGTTCAGACCTGCTTTGGTGTTGATTATTGCTTCAAAAGGGAAGAAAGGCTAACAGCCCGATCTTGCCCCTTTGTCTTAGCCGGTCTTAGCTTGGTCTTAAGTATTCCTCTGTTGGCCACTAGTGGCTCTCTCCAAGCTCTATACTCTGTCAGTGTAGAAGGTGTGGCTCCAGCCAGATGTGAGGGGGTGCAGTTTTTTTCATTGAACCTGACACATGCTCACGCCTGTGACAAGTGAGCAGCTGCTTTAGGATTACAGGCAAAAGAGAACTGTAGCAGCAGCTTCAGTTTGGAAAAAACTGTAATAATAGAAATTTATTTGGTGAAAGTCTATGTACTTGACAGACTTTAACAACTTTGTCTAAAAATGTGTCTTTTCTTTTACATAAAGCTTGTTGACTTAATAAAAAAGATAATCAGATGTGAGAGTGAACATGGGTCAGTGTGAATGCTATGGAAGGCCAAAGAGGCCATCGTGTATTTTTTAAACCATTTTTTATGTGTCAACACGTTAAAAAAATGTTGGCCTCATTTTTAGACAAAGTTGATCAAGTCTGTCAAGTAAATAGACTTTCACCAAATAGATTTCTATTATTGCAGTTTTTTTTTTTCAAACTGAAGCTGCTGCTACAGTTCTCTTTTGCCTGTAATCCTAAAGCAGCTGCTCACTTGTCACAGGCGTGAGCATGTGTCAGGTTCAATGAAAAAACTGCACCCCCTCACATCTGGCTGGAGCCACACCGTCTATACTGACATTGTATAGAGCTTGGAGAGAGCCACTAGTGGCCAACAGAGGAATACTTAAGACCAAGGCTAAGACCGGCTAAGACAAAGGGGCAAGATCGGGCTGTAAGTCTTGGACACCGAGAACACATTTCATCACTACGACGTTCTGCTAAACTTGCACCAGGAATGCAGTGACCGTCTCAGCCACAGTTTGCAAACGTTCTGTCATGTAGACACTGATAATAGTAGAAATGTACAATGGTGGTCTTGATCTTGTCTAAGTCTGGGACTCTGCAGTTTCGGAAAACTCTTGGTTCGATTACTGTGGTCTTGAGTTTACTATACAGTACTTTTACTATTAAACAATTTACACGACATTATGTTTTTGCATTTATTTACGACAACAATCATGATATTATCTAAAATATATTGCACACTTCTAATCACAGTGTATCGTGTATCAAAATATATATCGTATCTGCTTCTACAGATCGTGATAGTATCTTATCAAACTAAGGCATATTGTCCAGCTTAAACACTTACAATATCAAAGAAGACCTGGCAGGCATCAATAGTGTTGAGAAGCTCGCAGACGTGGTCCTGGAGACAATCACCACACGTTACTAATCTTTTACAACACTTCAAAAAACAAACACTGCAAAGACGTGTTGCTCCTCTTGTATTCTTACTTTGAACTCCATCACATCCACAAACGTGAAATAGTAGAGCGCCAGGTTCTTGAGAATCTCTGACTTCTCCTTCTGCAGCTGAGCAACTGTTGCTGTAGAAAGAACACACACACGGATCAGTATTCACATCACGCAGAGGTTTGATGATGATACTATTATTGTGCAGATGCAGTTGAATTGGAGAAGGAAGATCGTTCTAATACAGAAAGTGTCTAAAAGAGAAATTATGATGAAAATAGTTCACAAGAGTGTCCATAAAGATCTGTTTATTTCAAGCAGATCTGTTACACAACACTAATGTTTCAACAAAAGCATGGACAGACAAAGCAGTGGAGTGTTTTAACCCATTTCCCAAAATATAATTAACTCTAATCTATTATGGAACTAGACAGTGACCGCCCACTGCTTGGTTCTGGAAGTACAAGGGTTGAGTTCGATCCTCACATATCTATCCATGCTATAACATTTATACAAAAAATACAATACCGTTCAAAAGTTTGGGGGTCACAGAGACAGTTTTGTGTTTTCCATGAATTGAACGGTCTTTATTTCTAAGAACAAGAAGATGCTCCAGATACTCAACCTACTCAAAGGAAAGACTGTTTGGAGTTGCTGGAAAAGGGCGGCGCGCATAAAAGCGCAGCGGCCCGGAGGCTCATTCTAAACGTAATTTTGTTGTTCTCTTCTTTGTGTTCTGTTCTGTTTTAGATACTGAACCAAAAACTAACATTTACAGCTAGAATAGTAATTGACCACATTAACAATGTATAGAGTGTAATTCTGATTAGCTTAAGTTATATTCATTGAAGAAAATGGTTTCCTTTTAAAAAATTAAACGTCTATGTGACCCCAAACTAATGTACATGTATCTTTTGTTCTTCTGGAGAATTGACAAAACCAAAATTATATCAAAATGTTGACCCATATACATGAGACTAAAATCAAAATGCAATTTAAAAAAAAACATTAGGATGCACTAATCCAGTTTTTTCAGTGTGACTGAAGTGAAATAATGGACCAGTGCTCGATAAAGCAAAACTTCATGAACTGGCTCTGATATCTGATCCCAGTATCGGATTAGTGTATCCATAAAAATATTAAAGCTTCTTTGAGGATAATCAGCTCATCAACTCTCTGGTAAAGTACGATCTACAATTTTATTCAAAGTCTTTTTCTGTGTTATGGACACCAGTAACTGCCTAGCTTCTGAAACTCTTAATGTTTTCTAATTTCTTTGGCAATATTTGTGAATCATAGTTCCAGAATCGTAAGTAGGACTGTTGAGCTCCATTTATATAGTCATTTTCCATGCTTTGATATTTACTCCCACAATGTCTTGTTGTCTATGTTTTTGTTTATTTGTGAATCTAGAGAAAGAAGAAGAGATAAGACTGGCCCAGGGCCCAAGGAAAACTCACTCATTCTCACAGAGATGGGACCAAGTCTTTGTTTTACAAGTCTCAAGTAAGTCTCAAGTCTTTGGCTTCAAGTCCGAGTCAAGTCTCAAATCCAAGAGAGACAAGTCCAAGTCAAGTCCCAAGTCAAAGAGAGACAAGTCCAAGTCAAGTCCCAAGTCAAAGAGAGACAAGTCCAAGTCAAGTCCAAAGTGAAAGAGAGACAAGTCCAAGTCGAGTCCCAAGTCAAGAGAGACAAGTCCAAGTCAAGTCCAAAGTGAAAGAGAGACAAGTCCAAGTCGAGTCCCAAGTCAAAGAGAGACAAGTCCAAGTCAAAGAGAGACACGTCCAAGTCAAAGAAAGACAAGTCCCAAGTCAAAGAAAGACAAGTCCAAGACAAGTCCAAGTCAATGCTCCACAAGTCCAAGTCAAGTCTTAAAACTACAAACTTGATTTTAGTTTTAAATCTTTTCAAGTCGTGTCAAGTCAGCGCTTTTCAAAACCAAGTCAGGTCCCAAGTCCAAGTCATGACTTTCAAGTCCACACCTCTGCATTCTTATAATGAACTAGAACTTCACTTGAAATACAATCTTTTCAAAGTGATTTATGTAAAAAAAAA
>JBBPFD010000397.1:0-24093 GCA_038363315.1 Mugilogobius chulae
GAATGTGCTTTGGTACTTTTCCCTTTCACCAATCGCCCTTGGCATTTGTGGCATTGATCCTTGTCTTATCCTCTTATTGATTACAAACAATATTTGATTCTGTTGTGGGGGTCTGGAGTCACTGACCTGGTTCTTTTGGGGTCACGGTCTGAAAAGTTTAGGAACCTCTGAACTAAGAAACCAAAGACTGACCAAACTATATCACAGTCTAGCTTCATTTGAACATTTTTGTCACTTTTTTAAGTAGCCTAGCATTCGACCATAGAATACACTCCCTCATCCATGTAGGAGAGAGTGTAGAGGCTAGAAAAATGCCAAAGTGGAAAACAGTCACCCTTTATTATTTTATTTTCTTCTTGGAGTATTTTATTTTATGTAATTACAACTATTCATGTGGTTTTCGTAATCTCTTTTTAGTTGAAGTGCAGTTCCGTCACTGACCAGTAGATGTCTGTGTGTCGCAGTGTTGATAGAGACTAGAGTGAGCGCTGCAGAGGAAGAAACAATCCAACACGGCTCTCTCTTTTCTTTTATTAACAGGTTGGTAAACACTAAATTCACTCATTTTATGTTACATATCAGAGTTATAAGATATCAAAGGTTACACTGTGGACTGTTGTAGGAAGTGAAATGCAGTTTGTAAAGTGTTTTGAGTACTTTGTGAAACGTTTTGTAAGCTAACGTTCGAGGCTAACGGTCAAGTGTAGGAATGTGCAGCGGCTAAACTAGTCTGAACCAGTTTATGCTGCAAGAAACCACTTGGATACAATAATTTAAGGACATTTATGACACTTTTTTCATACAGCAGTGCATTTACTGGGTTTATGTTTTATTTTGGGTTTATTACCAAACTGTTTGGTATTAAACAGTTTTGTCCAAACACCAGTAAAACTCTTGTTACAGTGACTAAGCACATGACGGTCATGTTAGCTTTAGAAAGACCAGTGTCTTCTTATGGACACTTGTTCAAATGTCTTTTTCATTTAGCAAGGTGCTTTGATTTACTGAAAATGTTATGGTTTATTGTAGAGCTGCAACGAATATTCACAAATGGCATAAAAATTGTGCAAATATTGTGTTTCTGATGTAAAAACTAGTTTACCTGAGCCTGGTGTTGTCACAATAATACAATTTTAAACTTGATTTAAATAAAGAACAATAGACTTGATAGCATGATAATAAAAATGTTTATTTTTTGTCAGATTTTTCCATATTACACATTTTCAGCTCTAAGCACAAGAAACATTTTGTTTTAAACACGTTTTAACAAAGCTCAGCCTTATTCTAATATTCACATTTTGTCCTGTTAATGTTGTTTTTGAAGTGTTGATACTTGTTCAAATGTGTATCAAGATTCTGTACCAGTTTTAGTGACTGAATTTATATATTTAACAACTTTAAAATCTACATCTCCAGAACGTTCTTAAGCGACGTTTACTCAGCTCAAATGTGGCACAAATCTAGTATTTAGGTGATTTTTGCATTCTAAACAACTAATGGATTAATCTAAAGAAAACCAAAAATAGTTACCAAAATAATCATTGGTTGCAGCCCACGTTAAAATAAGTTAGATTTAAAGTGATAAAAACAGTAATTCATTTCATGTAAAAACATATAAATACAGTTCATATGTAGTGAATAATATGTGTAACCATTTGGATTCTTGGATCTTATCTTGGATTGTAAGTTAAATGTAAATGTAAACTTTGTTGTGAGGCAGATTCAATCGTCGTTGTTGAAGTAAAGCAGCTCAACTCTCGTGCTCTCTCTTTTCTTTTCTTAACAGGCTGACTTCACCGAGGCTCCTGTCGTCTGAACCGCTTGTCAGAGGAGCAACAAGAGCACAGTGTAGGAGCAAGAGAAGACACCAATCACTATTGAACCAAACATGGATGGAAAACAAGATTTGGTCTGTAGCACTTTTACTCAATGATAATAATAATAATAACTTTATGTTTCACACTGAATTTATGACCAAATACAATGTTATCACTTCATCTAGAGATTACATATTTTCTGAGAACATTCATGCTATAACCAAGAATAATATTGAACATGGAGTGTGGTTCCTACAAATCCAAAAATTGTGGATTAATGGAAAAGAATTCCCTAAGGAACTGTTGGGGCTGTGTGTCATTTTAACTTGTGAAATAACTATCGTTTCTTTAAAATGTCTATGACGGGTTGAACTACTCATTTCACTCAGACAAAGTTAAGATCATTATATTTAAGATTTCACTAAATATTTTGCAAAGTTCATCCCAGTTTAGACATTTTTCAGATTACAAAAGTACAAAAAGCCAAAACTCTTCTAATGTAACAGGTTTTCATTTCTTCAGACATAAATATACACATTGTTAACTTTATGTTTATAGAGTCGTTAAAATATGTTCATTATGAGAAAATGGAAAATGTCTTTGGCTGTGTCCCAACGTCCACTCTTGTTCCCTATTCACTCAGTTACTATAAAGTCCTGCCCTGTTCAGTGACTGGTCAGTGACTTCTTCATCTGGTCTTTCAGACACAAAGCCACTACTTTCAGCTGACGCAGGTCATGTGACTCTCCCCCTTGAGTTAAAGTAACGGTCGGCAAAAGTCCGATAAAAATGAACTTTTGTAATAAATACTGGTCAAGTCCTTCTGACACGAGCATATTTATGGACTAATCATAAGACAAGTCTGGTTTAACTTGGACAAAACATTTAACTGGATAATTCATTTTTTACAGCCCAAACTAAGGTAAGCAGCTAACGTTAGCATCTTTATGGCTAACGGCTTCAGTTATGAGTGTTTTGTTTCTTCTCCGGCTCAACAGTGAGTTTAAGCGGCTCCTTCTCATCTTTACTTCAGTCGTGTTGTTTCTAGTTAAAGACCTGACGCTGAGTTACTTTGAGCTCATCACACTCTTGTAAAGACATTGTACAACACTAATCCTGTTACATTTACACTTGACTCATTCATTCATAGAAATGTGATGTTTCAACATCTTTTCTTCATAAGATTTGATTCACCTTAAAGTCGACAGACTCCACAGTTTTACTGGTGTTTTGATCCTGAAATGTTGTTTTCAATAAAAAAATCAATGCAGTTAGTTTATCTACAAGTGACTTGAGTTACTCAGACTGTAACTAGTAATATAGTCTCAACATTTGTATAAGTAATGAGTTACACTATTTATTTATTGAAAAGGAGAATATATTAGGCGACAGTAATAAGTGACTTTTGTAATGAGTTATTCCCAACACTGTCTATGAGAAGAAGATTTTTACAGAATCAATGAACGAAGCACAAAAATCTGAGGTGAGAAAAGTTAGATTTAGGTGA
This sequence comes from Mugilogobius chulae, assembly GCA_038363315.1. Lineage (NCBI taxonomy): Eukaryota > Metazoa > Chordata > Actinopteri > Gobiiformes > Gobiidae > Mugilogobius > Mugilogobius chulae. The sequence goes on from JBBPFD010000397.1 coordinate 3,325, forward strand.
TTCTCAAAAAACAAATGAGTTGTGAACAGGGCCGGGCTGCACTGCAGCCAGAATATTATTTTATTCACAATTTAAATAATAATCACTTGGCTCTAAACAAAGTAAATAATAAAAAATAATTCTCTGAGTAATGCTTGTAACTAGGCAACCAGTTTATAATTTACTGACCTGGAAGTGTCAGAAAATCTTAGGACAAAGCAGAGTTTCCAAACTTTTCAGGCCAGGACACTCCAAATGATGGTGCAGCCGACTCCCAACCCCCACGACACAATCTGACTGAAATAAGTCATAAATAAGTGTCATAACGTTATAAGACACTGTATTTAAAGTGACACTGTGTCATTTTTAGAGCTTAAAAGTCTCTGCATAAATACAGGAAATACAAAGGGAACATTCTTAATGAGGAAAGTGATGTTTTATGCCAAAGTGTAAATAATTATAGCCAAAGAAACAACATTTTAATGTAAACGAGCAGGAGGAGACCCTCTTCCAGGACATACAGGAGTAAAGTTTGGAGAAATGTAAGTCTGCACAGAGTAAGAAAAACATTTTATATCATTTTTACTCCAACAAAAACATCCAGATGAAAAAAGAAGTTACACAGTGGGCCTTTAAATTCTATGTTGAGTTCATGTGGTGACCCACAGCTCAGAGCTCCACGACTTTAGAACCACTGGGATAAACAATAATAATCATTTGTGCCACAGACTGTAACCCTACAGCAGGAGAATCACACAGTAAAACCTTTTGTAAACCAAACATATTGTGAATCCAACATGAAGAAATAGTCAGTGTCTATAATGAGTCAGATGTGAATGATTTAACTCACTACAGCCAATGTTCTACAGAAATAACATTTATGTGCAAATGAAAAGGTTCATCCAAATATGAAGCAGAAAATAATAATGTTCATCTCTGGATTATTGATCTGTTTTTAACTCAGTCATTCTTGTGACACGCCGACACATGTCCATAAGATTTCTACTGTATGACTTTGTCTTTGTGATACTTTGTGAATATTCAGAGCTCCTACTAAAGTTCTAAAGACAAACACTGTCCTGCAAGTGAAACTTCAGCAAATCAAAGTCACAACAGCTGATGTTTTCTCTGCAGACACAGATCCACAGCCTCAGTGTCCAGTGGTGTGTCCATGAAGAGTGACCGGTCTAAACTTAGACCTCCATACTTCAGTCCTGAACCTGCTCCTTCAGACTCACTGTGAGGACCAACACCTAAATAATAAAAGTCACTTCATCAGTTTCAGTCAAATGAGTTGAGTGTTTTTGTCCACAGAGAAAAGTCAGTGGGAGACTCCAGGCCCAGGGCTCAACACACTGACATGACAAATGAAAAGCAGGTCCACAGCACTACACAAGGTGAGTCTATATTCCACTGTTTATGACGACACATTCAACACATGTTACTTGATCCATGTGCTGTGTTCCTCTCACAGCAGCTGAAGAGCTCCAGAAGCTTCTGCAGGAGCATAAGCTGAGCCTGAGGAGCAGATGTGAGAGTGTGACAGAGGGAACTGAAGGAGCAGGAAGTAGAACTCCTCTGAACAGCATCTACACTGAGCTGTACATCACAGAGGGCCTCAGTGAAGAGCTCACAGCCCAACATGAGGAGAGGAGGCTGGAGAAACTCTCCAAGAAGACTGTCCAGGAAACCTCCATCAGGTGTCAGGACATCTTTAAAGCACTGGCCACTGAGGAGCAGCAGGGGGCGCCACAGCAGGAGGAGCAGAAGGAGCAGAGGTCCATCAGAGCGGTGCTGACCTGCGGCGTGGCTGGAGTGGGGAAGACCTTCTCAGTCCTGAAGTTCTGTCTGGACTGGGCCCAGGGCTCAGAGAACCAGGAGCTGGACCTGGTGGTGCCGCTGTCCTTCAGAGAGCTGAACCTGGCCAGAGGGGGGCGCTACAGTCTGATGGAGCTCATACAAGTGTTCCATCCAGCGCTGGACAAACAGGTGACACTCCTTTATCTGCTCTTCTGCTTCATTCTAGTTCAGAGGATGGAGTTTGAAGGACACCACAGCAGTGTTTGGTCAGTTTACAGGATTTAAATGAGCTTCAGTCACATTACAGACTTCATCTGTGTAAAGACTCAACTGTGTCAGAAATGTGTCCAAGTTGATCATTAGATTTTCATTTTTAGAAGTAAGTAGCCCTTTAGTCTTTGTCCTGAGTGTGTGTGTTTCCATGTGTGGATAAATGTGATCACATTTCAATGTTTGCTCTTGTTCATGTTGTTGTTGTGTCCACAGACGCTCACAGCTCACACTCTGTCCGTCTCTAAACTCCTGTTCATTTTCGACGGCCTCGACGAGAGCAGACTGTCTCTGGACTTTAACTGTCAGCTCATCTCTGAGGTCACACAGAGGTCAGAGGTCAGCCTGCTGTTAGTGAACCTCATCAAAGGCACTCTGCTTCCTACTGCCCTTATATGGATCACCTCCAGACCAGCAGCAGCCAATCAGATCCCAGCGCAGTGTGTGCACAGGGTCACAGAGGTCAGGGGCTTCATCACTGAGCGTCAGAAGGAGGAATACTTCAGGAAGAGGTTCACAGATGAAGAGCAGTGTAAGACAGTCCTGTCCCACATCAGAACCTCCCGCAGCCTCCACATCATGTGCCAGATCCCAGTCTTCTGCTGGATCACAGCCACAGTCCTGGACCACATGTTGAGAAGCAATGAGAGCGGAGCACTGCCCCAGACACTCAGCGACATGTACGCCCACTTCCTGTTAGTGCAGACACAGAGGAAGAGGAAGTATCAGCCAACATCTCAGACCACACAAGAGAAAAAGAGTTTATCACCTGATCTGTTCATGTCTGGACAAAAGCAGAGGCCAGAGAAAACACTGGAGCTGACAGAGACAGAAACAGACGTCCTCCTGAAGCTGGGCAGACTGGCCTTTGAACATCTGCAGAAAGGAAACATCATGTTCTACCAGGAAGACCTGGAGCAGGTGGGTCTGGACCTGACCGAGGCCTCGGTCTACTCAGGACTCTGTACAGAGATCTTCAAACGAGAGAGTGTCATCTTAACAAATCAGTCTACTGCTTCGTCCACCTGAGCGTCCAGGAGTTTTTGGCAGCAGTTTACCTGCTCCACTGTTTTGGAAGTGACACAAGTGTTGTTCAGAGGTTTCTTGATGTAACAGACAGAGGAGATAAAAAGTTAAATGCTAGTGAGTTTCTTAAACATTGTCTTGACAAATCTCTGAAGAGTTTAAATGGCCACCTGGACCTGTTTGTGCGCTTCCTTCATGGCCTCAGTCTGGACTCCAACCAGAGACTTTTAGGAGGTCTGCTGAGTCCAGTAAAACAATCAGAAATCCCCAAAGTCATTCAGAACTTGAAAGAGATGAGCTCAAAGGAAGTGTCTCCAGACAGAAGCATCAACATCTTCCACTGTCTGATGGAAATGAAAGACCAGTCTCTTCTGCAGCAGATCCAGGACCTCCTGAAGTCTAGAGGAGGATCACAGAAGGAACTGTCTGAGTTCCAGTGCTCGGCTCTGGCCTACATGCTGCAGATGTCAGAGCAGGTCCTGGAGGAACTGGACCTACAGAAGTACAACACGTCTGTTGGAGGTCGACAGAGACTGATCCCAGCGGTGAGGAACTGCAGGAAGGCTTGGTCAGTCCTCATTCACAAACAGCAGCTTCACACACCTGTGTTAGGACTCAACAAACACATTTACATTCAACATCTGCTTACAGGTTTGGTTATTGTAGACTCTCAGAGACTGACTGTGAAGTGGTGGCCTCAGCGCTGAAGTCCAGCCCCTCACATCTGAAACGACTGGATCTAAGTGTGAATAATCTGAGTGACTCAGCAGTGTCTGTGCTGTGTGCTGGACTGCAGAGTCCTCACTGTGAACTCTCCACTCTCAGGTCAGTCTCCTCTGTCACTAAACACAGTATTAAAATGCAGCCCAAGACAGTCCAAAGTGAAGAAGTCTGGTGGACTTGGGCCAATGAAAATGTGGCTACTGAGTCTCTAAACTCGACTTTACAATTTTCAGAGTTTTGTCCAGGTTTTGTTTTTTATTCAACTTTATTTTCCTTTTAAAGATGGTTTCTTACTTGTGTCATGTTTCAGAACAAACAGAGACAACTTCACACATAATCACTTTGTATTTACTCTGTGTTTGTAGTAGAACAGAGGTTCTCAATCTGTGGTACAAGTCCCACTGGTGGTCCTCAGACTCTGCCCCTCTAACATTCATAAACTTTACTCACAGTAGTTTGTGTCCAACAGTGAGTGAGTAAAGTCTGGAGCTTTACACTTTAAACTCACTAGAAATGCTGCTTGATTGTCTCTTCCTCAGTACAATAAGCACTGATGCATAACAGACATTCTCCTTTATCGATTCCTCTTCATTCAGAGACCTGCACAAACTTTACATCAGTCCTTCTTTCCCTGCAGTCACTTCTCTGAGCGCTCCTGTGAGATGTCACCTCTCCTTTTTCTTTTGTTTGTTCTTTTCTTAAACACGTGGCACAGAGAGAGGGCTCGGCTTAGGAACAGATGTGCAGACGTTTAAGGGCCGACTGTGGAAAACAGACATTCTCAAACTTTTCAGAGCTGCAGCTCCACTATTGGCCCAAAGATTGCACGAGACTCCCAATAATAATTCAGACTCAATTAAAAACTAAATAAAATGTTTTTCTTTTAAAATTAAGATGAATGTAAAAAGAACAAAAAAACGTCAGTGAATTTTCTGTAGTAAATCATTGAAATAAATGATGTAAAGTTTATTTTAAACTCAATGTTCATGACCAACGCTCACATATTCAGGCTGAAAATGGGCAAAAACAAACTGAAATAAAAAGTACAAATCTGATGTAAATGTGGCCGACACACAGAAGCTCACGTCACAAAGTCAGACTTGTTTTTACAGAAGAAAAAACATTCAATTGTTCTACATTTGTCTACAAGCTAAAACACAAGTTTAGTCAGTCCACAGCGCAGAGACAAAGAGAAAGAGGAGGAAAGAGAGACCAAGGCCTGAGCAAAGAAACTCAGGGGTTTGGGCTTAACTCTGTTTGAATAAAATACATTTAGAACATTAGTAATAATAAAATAATATATAGACTATAAACATGTCTGCTACACCACTGTCTCTAAGTGAATGTTTACAAATAATAATAAATTATTAAACACTGAACCCTCTCACTATTGTTACTGTGTTAATTTGCGTTAAACCCACATTTTCCTGTATGTTTTTCATAATTGTCTTATTATACATTCATTTAAATTTTCAGAATGTCTTTTTGTCCAAAGTCTCTGAACATTAACCACATCATGTTTTCTTTATTCAGATTGTATAAGTGTGGTTTGTCAGAGAAGAGCTGTTCCTCTCTGGCCTCAGCTCTGAAGTCCAACCCTTCACATCTCACACACCTGAACCTGGGCCGTAACAGTGTGTCTGATTCAGGAGTGTCTCATCTGTGTGGTTTTCTGCAGAGTCCAGACTGTCGACTGGAGACTCTCGGGTCAGTTCACTGTCTCTTACTTGTGTCATGTTTCAGAGCTTTCAGAAAAGAGCTCAGACACAATAAGCTCACGTTGGGCAGTGGAGAATACTTGTACCTGAGTAATAATACTACATGTAAAAAGGAGTGGTCCAAGAAATGACTCAAGTCTGTGTAAAATATATTTGTGCAAACCAAGTTTAACAGAAGAATAGTTTTGGATTTTAAAGGAGGCTTATTGTGTTTTTTCCAACTCTTTAGTAATAAACTAGAACATATGTAGATCAGCAATTTACACTTTCTTCACTGTAAAACACAAATTGATCTAAAACGATTTAAAAATAGAAACAGCTCCAGTGACTTCCTGTTTAAAACTGCAGAAGTACTAAGCCCCGCCTCTTCACTTTAAAATGTAACTGTAACAAGCAACAGATTTGAAATGACTCATTTTCACTGTTGGAAAGTGACTCTGGGACAGTTTTGAACCACACATGCTTTACTTCGAGTCTTAATGTTTGAACTATAACAAGTAAATCCAGACAAGTGTGCAGGGTGAAGAACAGGGAGTTTCTGAACACTGGAGAAAGAGCTGTAGAAGAATACAAGATTACTCAAACACACAGGAATCAATTCAAATACAACTGTGAGTAAACTAATGATGAGGGAATGGAGTTAGAACAAGGTTCAAATCATTGAATCATTGGTTTTACATAATAGGACCTTTAAATGTCGTCAAAATGCACAACTTCAGGTGTTTCTCCAAAAAGATCATCACACTCAGAAACAGCTTTTTTTTTATTTAATTTTTTTTTTTAACTTTCAAATATAGTGATCAAACATATAGTACATTACTAATACATTATGCAACTATAATGTGTAAAACAAAAACAAAACAAAAATTAAGGGGAAACGGAAAAAAAAAAAAAACAGCAAACCCCAAACAACAAAAAATGGAAATAACAAACAGACAAGAAAAATAACATAACAGCATAAACTAAAAACAACCTGAACAACTACAAGTTTAAGACAACAGAGAACAGGGCTTATGTTTGTGAATATTTGTAAAAGATAAACTTTACTTTATTAGAGAGATGTTGGAAACAGCAGGACACTTTCTTTAATAACAGACATATGGAGACCATTGTTTGAAAAAGATTGACGTATTCCCATGTATAGAGGACTTTATCTTTTCTAGTTTAAGAAAAAATATTAAGTCATGTACCCATTGTACAAAGGTTGGTGGCACAGAGTCTTTCCTCTTAAACAGAATCTGACGACGGGCTAAAAGAGTCTGATTCTGTTTTGGACATTTTCAAGGTAGAGGAAGTTCCAAAAGTGGCCAGAAGAGGGCATGGTTGAACAGTTCTGGCTAAAGCACAATTAATTATTGCAAAGATTTGGTTCCAAAATGGTTTGAGCTTTAAACATGTACATGATTGGCAGGAGCAGTGCCACACCTATTACAGTTTGGGTTTATGTTGGGAAAAGTCTTGGCTAATTTCTGGGGAGTCCACAAACAGCAATGTAGAATTTTACACTGCATGAAAGACTGCTTTCCACAGACCGACGATGTATGGACTCAGTTTAACATGGAACAGCTTTTAACTCTTTCAGTGCCAGTCCTGTTCTCACTTTGACCCTCCTTCTCTGCCAGGCCTTTTTGCTCATTTTAAGCAATATTTACAGCTCCACAAAAAACTTTGTGCAACTGGAATCATGACATGTTGTACATCAAATGAGACCTACAAGTGTCTACTTTTATTTAAAACAAGAATTGTTATTCTACATTCATTTGTTCTTTTTTATTAGGCATTTAAAATTCTGTGTTTTCATTAGATTTTCAGCGTTTGACGAGAAACTTTTGAGATAATGTTCTTTTTCTAAATCAAACTTCATGTCAGTATTATTTTGTCTGTTCATCGTTTTGGTGAAAGAATCTGAGCCACTACAATAAAATAATGTGTTTAGGATAAAAACAGGAGGTTTACATGATTAAAACAATGAGGACGAGTGTATTTTTCATCTTTAAACCAACAAAAGCTGTTACAGACGAGGAGGCAGCAGCACTTTTCTACTTTCTAATGCAGATTATACAGAGGGATTTTTTGTTTCTCAACACCCAGCCTCCAGAAAGAGCCTCCGCTCATAGACACAAACAGTGGAAACAAGTGGAAAAAGCTCCGTTGTCAGTAACTACAAGAGTTTATCTGTGAGAAAACAAAAGTTCTGCTGCTAAATCAACATTTGTGAATGAAATTCGACCCTACCAGTGGCGTGCTGGGATCATTTTTCAGCCCGGAAAAATTAGACCTTTGATTGGCCCATTTGCTACATTTATCACATGACCTAGCTAGTCGAGTGGTTAAAAACTGCGCGTTTAATCTTCTGCCCCGCTCAGGAACCTCCCTCTTGATTTTTTTTTTATTATTATTATTATTTTCATTGTTATCTTTTTACCAATATCTACTCCATCTCTCATACATTCTCCTCTCCAGTTGTAAACTACTTGGTTTTAGTCACGACATGGTCATAGTCCGGACTCAGCTCAGAGCTTTCCTCCTCCTGACCTCTCCTCTGCTCCACAGCAGCGCGCTCACACAAACACATAAAGCGCGTTCTGACCCACGAAGACAAACTTGAGTCTGTATCTTTTGTCAAGCTCCGCCGCGGTGCTTCGCGCGTATAAATCTGCTGAAGTGTTTGTTCATAAGCCGTTTTTGCTCGTAACTCCAAGAATATACAACGGATTTACTTGAAACAAAGTTTGACTGAGAGCTTATGGGATGTGGAGCGTGTTTTTGGGCCCCAAATGTGTCAGGAGTCTTTGATTATGTGCTATGTGCTGTTAATCACATCATAGACTCTCTCTCTCTCTCTCACTCTCTCTCTCTCTCTCTCTCTCTCTCTCTCTCTCTCTCTCTCTCTCTCTTCAACCACGGAGGCCACCGGCCCAAAAGTCACGCGGCCCACCGGGAAACGTCCCGACTCTCCCGATTAGCCAGCACGCCCTTGGACCCTACGACCCTTAAAAGTTACATTCAGGTGAAAAACGTCGAGAAAAACACAGTCTCAATCTTCAAGAGACAGACGTCTGTCAGACCGATTCAGACCTGATCCAAACAGCTGTTCTCGTCTCGATTCGTTGTTTTATTCAAAGAAGTTTCCTCAGCTAACCAGATGGAGAGCGGCTCTTTCTTCATAACACATGTGCAGTAGGACGGAAAGTGACGTTGACTGAAAATCCCTCTATAGGTTCAGCCTCTTTCATGGAGCATAGATTATATTGAACCCTCCAAACATGAAGAAATCCAGTAGTTTGACTTCCTCTGACACTTTTCACTCGCTCACAGAAGAGGAAGTTTCTAGACTCGCTGCATGTGCCGTTCTCCTCGAGTCCTAGTCCAGTAGGATCGTGATTTTCTTCATTTTAAATATCAAATATCTGCTCTAAACGTCTTTGTAAAGAAAGAATCAGCTGATCACGTAAACACAGCCGACTGCGCTCAGTGGTGTCAACAAAAGTGAACATGTATTTTCCAGTCATGTGACTCCCTCTGGGTCTTTGTGGTCAAACTACACTCCCCTCTGCTGGTGAATCTGTGAAACTGCATCATGTTTTTTACTGCAGGCAATGTCAGCACAGCATCAGAGAGCTCGACATCGCCGCAGAGAATAAAAGGTCTATGACGGAAATAGACGTCATTGGCAGGGAAAGAGTTAACAGAATCAGTTGTTTTGCTTTTCTACACCGACCACAATTTATATTTGTCTGAACATTAACCACATCATGTTTTCTTTATTCAGATTGAGTTACTGTGGTTTGTCAGAGAAGAGCTGTTCCTCTCTGGCCTCAGCTCTGAAGTCCAACTCTTCACATCTCACAGAACTGAACCTGGACAGTAACAGTGTGTCTGATTCAGGAGTGTCTCATCTGTGTGGTTTTCTGCAGAGTCCAGACTGTCGACTGGAGACTCTCGGGTCAGTTCACTGTCTCTTACTTGTGTCATGTTTCAGAGCTTTCAGAAAAGAGCTCAGACACAATAAGCTCTAGTATTAGTCTGAACTTGTCGTCACAGTTGGACAGAGTGGACAGTAGTTGTTCTGATGTAAAAATACTGCTGTTTGTAAATAATATATTAAAAAGTGGTGTTTTACAAAAATGACTCACATCAGAGTAAAATGTATTTGAAGAAACGACTGTTCTGATGTAAGTGTGACAGGAATTGTCTGAACAAAACATGAGGTTTATCATTTGAAGTTTATTTAACTGGAACAAAACATGAACAAAATATAATTATGATTAGAAAATATGATCAGAAAAAGGTGATCACGACATAAATCAGTTTTTATGTTTTTCTTACATTTTTAGAATGTCTTTTAGTCACAGTCTGTGTTTGTCTGAACATTAACCACATCATGTTTTCTTTATTCAGATTGTGTGACTGTGGTTTGTCAGAGAAGAGCTGTTCCTCTCTGGCCTCAGCTCTGAAGTCCAACCCTTCACATCTCACAGAACTGGACCTGGACAGTAACAGTCTGACAGAATCAGATGTGAAGGAGCTCCTGGAGCTTAAACACAGCTCTCACTGTCGACTGAAGACACTGGAGTAAGTACTGTATTTATGAAAGTACAAACCAGTCCTGAGAAAAAGTTTGCAGCCTGAGTGAAGAGACTTTTTTCAACCAAGTAATTTAGCTGCAAAAATAGTTGTCGACTTAAAAAAAGAAAATCAACAGAATCCAATTTACAAACTAGAATATGATATGATTTAAAAAGTAAACATGTTTATCATTTTGCTGTATCCAGTTGAACACAGCCTTATCCAGGTTGAGTTAAATCATTTCTGATCTCTGCTTCTCCACAGGTGGTAGTTAAGAAGATTCACAGCTTGTGAGCAGAAATGAGACAGAAATACCTCCTTCCTTTTCCTTCCTTCTCCTTTTCCTTCACCTTTGAGAGAGGTCAACTCTAAGGACCAAGGAGCTGTGAGGAGCAGTGAGGAGAAGGAGCTGATTCTGAATCCTCCTCACCAGCGGGAACCAGAAAACTACAACACCCAGACAGACTACAGAATGATTTATATGTACAATCAATGTTTTCAGCACAAAAATAATACGGACTAACCTTGAGGGAAGTTACTATCGCTGTATAAAGAGCTGAGCTAAATATGTAATACAGTATGTGAGCTGTGAACAGTTTAAACTCATGTACAAAGCAGATCTAAACTCATCCACAGAGCAGGGACAAACTCAAGCTCACAGATACAACAAATATCCATCTGTAGCACAGCCGGTGTCACAGAAAGAAGTATTCTGTAAATATATATTCCCGTCCTGTCCGTCTGCAGCGGCATCAGAAGCACACGGAGCAGAGTGAGCACGATATGCACATGAGCAAGTTCACATCAACATTATAATGACAAACTTGTTTTCTATTAAATATGGTGAACACATCTCAGCTCCACTTCAAAGACCAAATCAGATCCTAGTTTGACCTCACTTTTGGCTGATTTGTGATATTTTGGCTCAAAAGTTTAAATCTTGACACTTGAGGTTGTTTATCTTGGCACCAGCGTGAGTCTCTTTTCTTATTTTACCACTTCTGCTGGTCAGATCTCAGAAGCTAAGCACGTCAGGGCCTGGTCAGTACTTGGATGGGAGATCAGTGGAACACCAGGTGCCACAGTGGGACGGCTAAAACGAATTGTTGTCGTGTCCTTGGGCAAGACACTTAACCCACCTGGCCTCAGTGTGTGCGTACATTTAGTGAGCAGATCTTTGATTGTAAAACACTTTGAGCGCCTGGGAAAGTGGATTTTGGTGAACAAACGGGATATTATTAGACGTAGACAAGACTCATTTTCACCTGAATAGATACTTTAACCAGATATCTGTGCTGGGGAATTGGTTTTAATTTGTTTCATTGTAAAGAGATTGTTTTTAACTCTTTGCTTGTGCCACAGTCCGGTAAATTATCGCTTAAGTATTATAGGCTACATTTACAAAAGATGTTCTAAAGAAAATATATTATGATGCAAACCTATAAGTTGTGTGTTGGCCTGTGTAAAGATGTAAATAGTGACTAAGAAATGACACAGATAATGTAAGTTGCAGGGCAGATGTGACGCTGTAAAAAGGGAAAGTGTAACACAGTTTTTCAGTTGATTCTGTTTTCTGTAAAGATAAGTCTGTAATACAATAAACATTCATACATCATATATGATTCATTCTCTTCTGTGGCTCATAGTTGGTTGAAATCTTTCTCCAAACATCAGAAACAGTTGGACACTGGTCCTACAGGTGAATGACTCTCTCATGAGGTTCACACTTCACACAGAGGCTGACTTACCACAGGTCGCACTTGCCTTGGGCCCCAAAACCTAAAGGGCCCCAAACAGATGCCCTTCCCAACTCTCATTCTCCCAAAACATCTGCTGTTTTCTCAGAGCAGAGACAAGCCTGCTCACAGTAACAATGCATTTCTTTGTTTTGAGCCATGAAAGTACAGTTGAATAAAGACAAGACAGACACATTTACAGTTTTTATCAATCGCTTTGGCACATTTTTGGAAAGTGTCATAAATATGTCAAAATCTTTACATGTTGAGTAAGATTTGTCACTCATTTCTCTAAACAAGCTTTCTTCCTCGGCCACATTATGAACATTTGTTTTTATTCTAGAGCACAAAAACAGAGAAGTTACTAATACAGCACTCTCATGTTTTCAGTGAGAACATTTGTGAAAATGTGATGGATTCATGAGGAACTGTATTGGCTCATTCTTGTAGGCCTTGTTCTTTTTGGAGAAAGTGACAGACTGTATAGAGTAGTTCTGAAGTTTTCTGATGCTTTATGCTCATTACATTTCAATAAGTCAATGTTAAAACCTCCACACAAAAGTTCAGTTATTTCTCTTGTTTGAGTACGTTGATTTTGTGGACGTCCGTCTGTCTCTTCTTGGTGGCGGGTGGCAGGCTTCGTGTCTTTTCTGTCAATATTTCTTCCTTTAGTGCAAAGAAATGTGGTGACCTGCTGCTCCGTTGACTCCTGGTCCATGTCAGTGGTTCCTCCTCTGTTACCACTGCCCCTGCACATGAAAAATACACATTTACATTCTCATTTGTGAAGTGTGTTTGATATATTTGATCCAGATATTGACACTTTGCTGAAGAGAGTTGAGAGAAAATACATCCACACTTTGTAACACAGAATGTCTGAGTGACAGGCCATTTCCATCAACGTCACACTGAAATAGATTGAGTCTATATTTGATCCATTCTACAGTCTGTGTTTTCTGCTCAGACCATTGTCCTGTTTGAGGTTCATTCTTTGTTGTTTGTGAATGAGAGCTGTGGTGAGAAAGAGCCTGAAAACTGTGGGAATGGGTGAAAACTGTTGCAAATGTTCAAAAGTCTGAATCAAGTGATCACAGAGTTGGCAAGTAACTAAGTATTTTTACTCAAGTGCTGTACTTAAGTAGTTTTGTTGAGTATCTGTACTTTACTTGAGTATCACAAAATCTGGTGACTTTTTACTTCTACTTCTTACATTTTTCAAGAAGTATCTGTACTTTCTACTTCCTACATTTTAAAAAACAGTGAGTTACTTTTTTAAATCCAGAAAGATCTTTTAAAACCAGGTCAGAGCTGCTGCTGCCGTGTGTTAAAGATTTTGGAACAAATGAACAAGTGAAAATCATCAAAGCTTTATGATTTCAAACAAAGATTACATATTTGTGACGTTATAAAAATCACATGATGAATTATAATTAATTTACTGTAAAGCCCATCTCACACTTCACAACATTACAAACCAACTTTGTACACTTTTATTTTAGATTGGTTAAAATGTCTTAAAACCTCTCTCCCTCTTTTTACTCTCTCTCCTCTTTCTCCCACTCTTCTCCCCTTCTTTCTCTCCCTCTTTCTACCTCTCTTGTGTCTCTTCTCTCTCTTTTCTCTCCTCTGTCTTGTCTCTTTCACTCTTTCTTTTCTTTTCTCAGTTTGTCCTCTCTCTTTGACTCTCTCTCCTCTCTATTTTCTGTCTCCCTCTTTCTTCTCTTCTTCTCTCCTTTTTACTCTTTCTCCCACTCTTTCTCTCTCTCCTCTTTCTCTTTCCTCTCTTTTTCTCCTCCCTCTCTTTTGTCTCTCTCTCTTTCATTTGTCTCTCTCTCTCTTTCTTTTGTCTCTCTCTCTCTCTTTTGTCTCTCTCTCTTTCTTTTCTCTCTCTCTCTTTCATTTGTCTCTCTCTCTTTCATTTGTCTCTCTCTTTTTCTTTTGTGTCTCTCTTTCTTTTGTCTCTCTCTTTTTTGTCTCTCTCTCTTTCCTCTCTCTCACTTTCTTTTCTCCCTTTCTCTCTCTCTCTTTTGTCTCTCTTTCTCTCTCTCTCTCTCTATTGTATCACCCTCTCTCTCCTCTCTTTCTCTGTCTCTCTCTCTCTCTCCTCTCTTTTTTCTCTCCTCTTTCTCTTTCCTCTCTTGTTTCTCCTCCTCTCTCTCTCTCTCTCTCTCTCTCTCTCCTTCTCTCTCCTCTTTCTTTCTCTCTCTTTCTCCCCCAAACTGGTGGTGGTTGTTATTATTTATTTATTTTTAGTTAAGATGGTTTGACTTGATTATATGATTTGTTTTGTTACAATGAATTTGTTCTTATTTTGAGTCTAAATATTTGCTGGTGAAGTCAGACATTTTTACAAATTTGAGTCAAAACTCTTGAAAAGAATCAGAAAAGTCTTGAAATAAGCCGACACATTTCTAGTGACCAAGGCTAGAGAATAACTTTTGGCAGTGTGATTGTACTTTTTACTTTTTGTACTTAAGTAAATGTACACACGTTTACTTTTATACTTTTACTCAAGTGACGGAGTTTCAGCAGGACTTTGACTTTTACACAAGTAACTGTACTTTTACTTGAGCAGTGAACTTCAGTACTTTTGCATCTCTGAGTGATCAAACTAAAACAAGTTTCAAAAACGTGTCAAAGCCACTGAGAAAAAGTGGAAGAGACAGTTTCTTCTTTCTCCCTGTGTTTTCTCTCTCCCTCTTTTTACTCTCTCTCCTCTTTCTCCCACTCTTCTCCCCTTCTTTCTCTCCCTCTTTCTACCTCTCTTGTGTCTCTTCTCTCTCTCTCTCTTTTCTCTCCTGTCTTGTCTCTTTCACTCTTTCTTTTCTTTTCTCAGTTTGTCCTCTCTCTTTGACTCTCTCTCCCTCTCTATTTTCTGTCTCCTTCTTTCTTCTCTCCCTTTTTACTCTTTCTCCCACTCTTTCTCTCTCTCCTCTTTCTCTTACCTCTCTTGTTTCTCCTCTCTCTCTTTCATTTGTCTCTCTCTCTCTTTTGTCTCTCTCTCTCTTTCTTTTGTCTCTCTCTTTCTTATGTCTCTCTCTCTCTCTTTCTTTTGACTTTCTCTTTCTTTTCTCTCTCTCTCTCTTTCTTTTGTCTCTCTTTCTTTTGTCTCTTTCTCTTTTGTCTCTTTCTTTTCTCTCTCTCTCTCTTTCTTTTCTCTCTCTTTCTTTGTCTCTCTCTTTCTTTCTTTCTTTTTTCTCTCTCTCTCTTGTATCTCCCCTCTCCCTCTCTCTCTTTCTTTTGTCTCTCTCTCTTTCTTTTGTCTCTCTCTCTCTCTTTCTTTTGTCTCTCTCTCTCTTTTGTCTCTCTTTCTTCTCTCTCTTTCTTTTGTTACTCTCTCTCTCTTTCTTTTGTCTCTTTCTTTGTCTCTCTCTTTTTCTCTCTCTCTCGTTCTTTTGTCTCTCTCTCTCTCTCTCCTCTCTCTCTCTCCTCTCTTTCTCTCCCTCTCTCTCTCTCTCTCTCTCTCTCTCTCTCCTCTCTTTCTCTCTCTCTCTTTCACCACAAACTCAAACTGTGGTAAATCCCTGCAGCGGCCACAAGAGGGAGTCATTACGTCATGTGTTGAAGACTTTTTCCGTCGCTGGTTTATGTCATGTACTGTGTGAGCGTGAATCAGACACAAGTTTGACAAGTCTTACTTGATCTAATATCAAACTACAAAACACTGTTGGCAGCATCTCAAACGCACTGATCAACTCTTTGAATAGAGACTGTTTTGAACACTTTGCTTGTGCTAAAGTAATCATTAAAAATGCATTGTTTCTAATAAGAGCAGCTCAAACTATAAATGCATAGTTAGCATTAGGGCCAAGTTGACAGAAATGAATATCTTGATGTTTATTTGTCATTTCTCGATTACGATATTCAGATGATATTATTCAAACCAAACGTGTCTTTAAATGACTGGAGATATTCTTGGTCGACTTAAGACACGTGCTACCAATCGATTAGTCGAGTAAAAGTAAAACCATACCTTTAGTCCCCAAAACACACCCGTTTGGAACTGTAGATATATTACAATGGTTTTAAAGTCAATACCAGGTTGTTTTATTGTTAATTTCAATAATGTTTTCAGGTGTTGTAGATCATAGTTTTAAGTGGAATTGGGGGAAAAAAAAAGGAATACATTTTTGTTTTTCTCGCTCCAGTTATTGACTTATTTTAATGTTCCAGTCTAAACAGATGCTAATGCTAAAGCCTGTTAGACAAACTTTCAGAAACTGTTGCTGTGTGAACACAAACATGGGGTCAGAGGATTGTTCCTCTGACTAAACAGAAACTGTAGGAAGGATGGGACTAGTTCTTGGTACTTTCATGTGCGAAAACCTCTTTAGATAGACAGATATCCCATTCAGTCCTGTAATCTCACACAAAAGAGACAGCTAAAAACAGTAACGTTTATAAGTATAAATGAATAAAATGCTCTTTGTTAATACATTTGTAAAGTTCTTGTAGTTATAGTAGGGCTGCTCGATTATGGCAATAATAATAATTACGATTATTCAAGCGATTATTTTCTTAGACAGAAAGTGGGACATTAGTGCCATTTAAGTGAGAATTAGTCTTGTTACAGTGCTAAAATTTCAAACTCGATTCTTCATGCCAATTTTGATACCACGATTATATTTCAAAATGCTCTTTTTAATTAAAATGTTTATACAACAGATTGACACAAGTACTTTCTTTATGAAACATTTTGGTTTTAAACTATTTTAAAAAAGCTCAAGAATATTCTAAAAATCTTTAGAAAATATTTTGTCCTGTTAATTTTTTTTTTTTTTTTTCACAATATCAATATTGATTGATTAGTGTCTGGTTTTTGATACTTTTAACAACCTTAGCATGATAAGTAAAAATGAAAGAAGTGGCATATCTCATTGAAATAGTTTGTTGTAGGTGCACTGTACAAATGTAAATGCACTTACAAACACACTTACAAGTTATTGTTAATAATCACGATTACTCGATTGCACATTTTTTGTAAACAAGTACAACAATAATCTTAATTGAAATTGAAATTCGATTAATTGGACAGCCCTGAGTTATATAGGCACTGAAACTGTCACAGCTCAGAGCAGCTTCTCCTTCCTCTGTCTGAGATTGAAATGGCTGCATTATTCAGTCTTATCACAAAAGAGTTCTTCAGTCTGTCTGTGGAGCAGCTCAGTGAGCGGAGCCTCAGCTCACAGAGCTCCTCTCAGGGACGGCCCTAGCCCTTTGACGCCCTAGGCAAGATTTCATTTGGATCCACCTCGCCCCACCACCACTGTATTTTTTCTCCATTGTTTTTTCTGAATTTAATTTAGTACATGCCTATGATATCTATTAGTGTTGAAGGCAAGGTGATGATTTTTTTATGAAGAAAGTGGGTGCAATTTCCTATAATCTGGAGCATTTTTTACCAGTTAAAGTATCTATTACAATAGTAAAGTTATGCGTAAAGTTGTATTATATTATGTAGCATATATCCTCACCAAGATACAAATTGTTTGGGGCCCCAAATTGTAATGTGGCTCCAACTGTTTGTGGTCATAACTCAATGAATATGTATCCCATTGACATGAAATAAAAACTGGCAAATAGCTTATGAGTGGTAGAACTTGATTTTCATATTAGGGGTGCAATTTGGCGCCCTCACCACCAGATGGCGCCCTAGGCAACTGCCTAGTTCGCCTATGCCCAGGGCCGGCCCTGGTCCTCTGATGGGAAAGACTGAATGCAGAGGCTGACTTTGATTGGACAGGATCATGACTCGTATTTTGGCCTGTCCTCTGTTCCACCACCTTCTCCACAGAGTCCAGTCCAAGTCCAGCCACAGAGCCAGCTCCTTGTTTGATCTGATTCAGTCCCTTTTCCTTGCACTGCCCCCAACACACGAGAAAAGGACACTAGACACTCCAGCAGACAGGAAGCCAGTCTCAGAAAAAATACTTCCTACTATGACCCTTCTTATTCACATTCTCCATGTTGTTTGACCAGTTGAGCTTGTTGTCCATCTGAAATCCCAGACCACCTCCAGCTTCGTATCCTGATAGGACGTGGAGAGGAGGAAGCCCGTCGAAAGTCCAGCATCATCTCCTTGGTTTTGGAGTTTATTCTGCTGACAGCAGCCAAATTACTTCAGGACCAGGGTTCTGTACTCTTCCTCTTCACTTTGTCTTAAACATGCCACAATTTCAGTGTCATCTGAGAATGTCTGCATGTGGCCCTGTGGCGCTTCAACGCTGCAGGTTAGTGTGGAGGACATCTGGCCTAACATCCCGACATACTGTGGCCTTTTGGTGAAATAATCCATTATCCAGTTCAGGAAATGGGGGTCCACAGCCATGATGTTTAACTTCTCCTGAAATAAAGAGTAAGGTGACCAGATGTCTTTATTTACCTGGGACAGTCTCCATTTTAAGAAATCCACATATTTGTCCCAGTTTTACACAAGATTGTTATTTTTTTTGTATGTAGCCCAGTGGTTTGTCACACAAATTAATATAAGTAAACGTTTATTTACTTTGACAAACAACAGTGACACATTAATTTGCACTATTTATTCAAGATATGTATTTTTGGATGTAGATAAAAGCTCGATTTATATTATTTAGTTTAAATAATATCTTTAGAGTTTATTTATTTTTGCCTCACATCTATTTACTTTTAACTGTTCTTATATTATTACGTTTCATTTGTAATTTTTGTATTCACTCTGTATAGTCAATTGTGATTGGCCGTGGTTACGCATTGCGTGAGTACACGTGACCTTGCGTGGGGATACGCGCTGGAACTTTCTGGACTTCTCTCTTTTTTCTGCTGCACCCGCTTGGAGCGCGTGAGGTTCACGCTTAACGGAAAATAAAGACTCTTAAAAGGCCGAGGACTCGATAATTCTGAGTGGGGAAGCTCAGTGGAGGACCGCGGACTTGTTTACTTTGTGAGCAGAGAGGTTGCGAGTGATGAGATCAGAGGACCGGAGACCGTCTGTCGGAGCGGGAGAGAAAGAGCGGGAGCTGCGAGGGAAAGTGGCCGTGTCTGTGTGCACCAGGTCGGGCGTAACCCAGGACGGAGCAGCCGGTTCCTCGCGCCGTGCTCAAGACTTCGGATGAATTTCAACGCACTCAATGTTTTGCAAGAACTTTACCAGGCCTGCAACGTTTTTGTTTTTGAATTAAAGTACCGGTACCGTGAGTAAACTTGACTTAAAGAGATAGAAAATCCTGCTTCTTCTTAAACCGTTTGAAAACCGTTAAGCGCGCGCTTTGAGTTTCATTGTTCTGCTGTGCCTTCTCGGTTGTTTTGGGAGAAAAGCTAGAGGGAAAGTATTATTTGGGAAAAGTGTGATTAATCCAGACTAAAGCCGTGGTCCTGGTTTAAAAATTTAAAGGGTTTCTGTCAGAGCCGGCTCGTTATATAGGCGGTATAGGCAAATGCTAAGGGCGCAGAATGAGGAGGGGCGCCGGTGTTCCGGATTGTCTGGCGAACCGATCATCTCGTAAAGGCGGAGCCACATCTGCAGCGGGGCGGGCCTGAGACCTCCATTCATTCCTATTAGGCTAGAGACGCTGGCGTTAATCTGAGCAGTCGGAGCTAGTACTTCGCCTTTCTACTCCTCTGTTTGGCGTCCTGGATGTAGTTACTATCACTGCAGAGTAAATATGTCCCGTACGTGTTCTCACCGTGAGCTGGCGTTGTCTTCGGCGCGTGTTTGCGCAGGAGTAAGCTCCAAACTGAAGTTAACTACTTGATCTGTCCACCGCACGTTTGTCGAAACAGGTGCACATGCGCAGAAGCACACTACCACCTGTGCTGAACGACTTGATCTGGCTGCTTCCATGGATCTATTAAAATATAGGCTGCTTCACACTCTTTTCTCTGCATAATGATAAACTGCAAAAAAGCCTTTCTGTCAAAAGAAATATGTAAAAAAATAAATAAAAATATAAAAATGAAAACATACAATAAAATAAATAAAAAAGTGTGGTGATCTAACCCTCAATAAGATTGCATGAGCTCTAATGTTGTCTGTGTCTATGTCTCGTGTTCGTAAAGCACAATAATGTAGGCAAAATGATGTGCTACTGTAGGTAAATTGGCCTAGGTCAAACTTTACTTAGTGCTTTTTTAAATAAAAACCACAAAGTGCCTTACAGCGTGCAATATTAAACAGCATAAGAAAATACATTTATAATAAAATATGTCTCTAGAAGAAAACAGTTTGCTAAGATTGTGTTTTGATACTCTATACTGTGGGAGCACAGCTGCATGAGCAAGTCAGTCAGATCTTCTTGTTAAGGTGGGCGTGTCTAAGCGACAGCAGTCCAGATGTGGTGGGCGTGTGTTCATGAGCACACACCCACCACATCTGTACTGCTACCCACGCCCACCTTAACAAGAAGATCTGGATGTCTTGTACAGATTCTTTTATTTGTCTATGGCTTTCTCTGAAGTCAGTGTGGGCAAATAATTATGATACGTTACATAGATACGTTAGTGGATACGCAATATTTCTGCCTCAATTAAGGCCTATCATTTAAAGCTAATCTTTTTTGTAGGAGCACAGCTGGATGAGCAAGACACTCAGATCGTCTTGTTAAAGTGGGCGTGTCTAAACGACAGCAGTCCAGATGTGGTGGGCGTGTTCAACCAGCCCTAACAACTTAATCTGGCTGCTTGTTGCACTGTCTTTGTCTGACTCTGTAATATATAATCTCATGATGATGATGATGATGATGATGATGATGATGATGATGATGATGATGATGATGATGATGATGATGATGATGATGATGATGATGAAAAAATCATATTAAATCTATCTATATCATAGATAGATAGATAGATAAGATAGATAGATAGATAGATAGATAGATAGATAGATAGATAGATAGATAGATAGATAGATAGATAGATAGATAGATAGATAGATAGATAGATAGATAGATAGATAGATAGATAGATAG
>JBBPFD010000398.1:0-23990 GCA_038363315.1 Mugilogobius chulae
AAGTAAAGAGAGAGGTAGAGAGAGCAAGATAGGAGAGAAAAAGAAGAGAGAGGGGGGAAAAAGAGAGAGAGAGAGGGAGAGAGAGAGAGAGAGATAACACACTCTGACATTTACTATTACAACAGAATTTGCAAAACATGATCATTTCAATTAACTAAACCAGACCAGACTATTTTTCTTTCATTTATTCTGGGTAAAGACTTCATTAAACCCTGACGTCTCCTTCTTCTCTCAGCTCCAGATGTT
The DNA here is from genome assembly GCA_038363315.1 of Mugilogobius chulae. NCBI lineage: Eukaryota > Metazoa > Chordata > Actinopteri > Gobiiformes > Gobiidae > Mugilogobius > Mugilogobius chulae. Next base: position 247 of record JBBPFD010000398.1, read on the forward strand.
TAATGTTTCCCATCTCACATCTGCGCTCACATCTGTCACACAGAGGATTGTGGGTAAACGCTGAGGGATTCTGGAGCTGGAGTCTTCCCGAGCCTAACCACTAAACGAGGCCTAAACGAGGCCTAAACCGGCGAACGGTTTAATTAAGAGCCGTCCAAACCAGGAGAGCGGCCGCCGGAGACCGTCCAATCTGCACAGCGTCAGTCACACTTTCTTCTGGGATTATTATCTCTCTCTGCTCTCTTTCTCTCGCTGCTCTACCCCTCTCTTTCTCTCCCCTTTCTCTCTCTCCTCTTCTCCTCTCCGCTCTCTCTCTCTCTCTCTCGCTTCTCTCACCTCTCTTCCTCTCTCATGTCTCTGCTCCTCTCTCTCCCTCTTCTCCTCTTCTCCTCCTCTCTCTTACTCCTCTTCTCTCCTCTCTCCTCTCTCTCCCTCTCTCTCTCTCTCTCTCTCTCTCACGTTTCTCTTCCCTCTCTTCTTCTCTCTCTCTCTCTCTCTCTCTTTCTCTCTCTCTCCTCTTCTCCTCTCTCCTCTCTCTCTCTCCTCTCTTACTCTCTTCTGCTCCTCCTCCCTCTTTTTTTGTCTCCTCTCTCCCTCTTTCTCCTCTCTCTTTTCTCTTTCTCTCCTCTTCTTTTATCTCTCTCTGTCTTCTGTCTCTCTCCTCTTCTCTCTTCTCTTTTTCCCCCTCTCTTTCTCCTCTCTCTCCCTCTTCTCTCTCTTTCCTTTCTCTCTCTTTTTCTTACCTTCTTTCTCTTCTCTCCTCTTTCTCTCCCCTCTCTCTCTATCTCTCTCTCTTTCTTTCTCTCTCTCTCCCTCTCTCTGATCTGTCTTTCTTACTTTCCTCTCTCTCTCTTTCACTCTCTCATCTATTTATTTCTCTCTCTTCTCTCTCTTTCCTCTTTTCCTCCTTTCTTCTAGCTTCTCTTTCTCCACTATATTCTCTTTTTTCTCCTTTTTCTTTAATTTCTCTTCTTCCTCATCCCACTTTATCTTTCTCTCTATCTCTTCTCTTTCTTCCTTATCCTTTCTTCTTTTCTCCTCTTCTTACTCTCTCTCTTTTTCTCTCTACTCTTTCTTCTCTCTCTCTCTTCTGCTCCTCCTCCCTCTTCTTTTGTCTCCTCTCTCACTCTTCTCCCTACTCTTTCTCTTCTCTTTTTCTCTTTCTTTTCACTACTTGCCTCTTCCTTCCTTTATCTCTCTCTCTGTCTCTCCTTCTCTCTTCTTTATATCTTTCTTCTCTACCCCTCTCTCTCTCTCTTCTCTCTCTCTTTCTCTTCTCTCTCCTTCTTCTTCTCTCTCCTTTCTCTCTTTCTCTCTCTCTCTTCTCTCTCCTCTTCTCCTCTCTCTCTCTCTCTTTCTCTCTCTTTCTCTTTCTCTCACTCTCTTTCTCTCTCTCTTCTCTTTCTTTCTCTCTCTTTCTCTCCCTCTCTTTCTCTCTCTTCTCTTTCTCTCTCACTCTCTTTCTCTCTTCTCTCTTTATAACTTAAACTTAGACTTTTTTAACAGTTGTATAAACCACAAAACACATGACTAAACAAACATAAAGTATTTGATTTAAAAGTGTAAAATGACTAAAGTTGGACTGACCGATGCGGAACTGGAGCTGGAAGCTGTCCTGCGCTTGTGATTGGTCGGCTGAAGGTGACTTTGAGGGGTGAGGCTGACCTCGGCGAATCACCAGAGAATCCGTGTGTACATGGTGGTCCTGTGAGGTCCGGAGTTCATGGCCTTCATCATGTCCACGTCCTGGACCGTCAGAGGGGCTAGGAGAGAAGGAAAGAACCGTCAGAGGAGCTAGGAGCAAGGAGACAGGGTTAGGAGGCAAGGAAAAGACCGTCAGAGGGGCTAGGAGACAAGGAAAGGACCATCAGAGGGGCAAGGAGGCAAGGAAAGGACCGTCAGAGGGGCTAGGAGACGAGGAGACAGGGTTAGGAGGCAGGGACCAAGTCCCACCGTCAGAGAGGCTAGGAGGCAAGGAAAGGTCAGAGGGGCTAGGAGGGAGAAGAAGGGTTAGGAGACAAGAGACAGGTTAGGAGGCAAGGAAAGGACCGTCGAGGGGCTAGGAGGGAGGAAGACAGGGTTTAGGAGACAAGGGAGACAGGGTAGGGCACAAGGAAAGGACCGTCAGAGGGCAGGAGGCAAGGAAAGGACCATCAGAGGGCGGCAAGGAGGCAAGGGAAAGGACCGTCAGAGGGCTTGGAGACGAGGAGACAGGGTTAGGAGGGAAGGAGACAGGGTTAGGAAGCACGAGACAAAAGTCCTGGACCGTCAGAGGGGGTAGGAGGCAAGGAAAGGACCGTCAGAGGGGCTAGGAGATGAGGAGACAGGGTTAGGAGGCAAGGAGACAGGGTTAGGAGGCAAGGAAAGGACCGTCAGAGGGGCTAGGAGACGAGGAGACAAGGTTAGGATGCAAGGAAAGGAGGATAGGAGAAAACAAGAATACATGGTTAGGAGGGAAGCAGGTGAGGAACAAAACAAGGCACTAGGACACAAGGAAAGGATCCTCAGAGGCACTAGGAGATGAGGACAGGAGGAGACAGGGTTAGGAGGCAAGTTCTGGACGCTCAGAGGAGCTAGGAAGCAAGGATACATAGTTAGGAGACAAGTTTTGGTCTAATTTTAATTAATCTAAGCAGCTTTAACAGTGATGATGTCATATGTGATACTGTCATATATGATGATGTCATAGACCGTGTCCATATATGGGCGTCGTACCTCCTCCAGGAAACCCTCGAGGCGTCGGGTCGCTCTCGTCAAACGGGACGAACTGAGGAACGAGTCTTTGGCCTCGTCATAGAGATTAGTCTTGTCCTCCTGAGAATACATGTTAATTACACTTAATTACACTTAATTAATTACACTGTACTCTGTCTCTCTCCCTCCCTGTCTCTTTTTCTATCTTTCTTTTCTCTTTCTCCTCTTTCTTCTCTCAACTCCTCCCTCTCTTCCTTTTCTCTCTTCCCTCTCTCTTTTCTCTCTCCTCTCTCTCCCTTCCCTCTCTCTTTCCTTCTCTCTCTTTTTCTCTCGCTCTTCCCTCTCTCTCTTTCTCTCCTCTCTCTCTTCTCTCTCTTTTTCTCTCTCTTTCCTTCTCTCTCTCTTCTCTCTTCCCTCTCTCTCTTTTTCTCTCTTCCCTCTCTCTTTCCCTCTCTCTCTTTTTCTCTTCCATCACGCTCTTTCTCTCCTTCTCTCTCCTCTCTCTTTCCTTCTCTCTGTTTTTCTCTCTCTCTTCCCTCTCTCTCTTTCTCTCTCTCTCTTTTTTTCTCTCTTCCCTCTCTCTTTCTCTCTCTCTTTTTCTGTCTTCCATCACTCTCTTTCTGTCCTCTCTTCCCCCTCTCTTTCTCTCTTTCCCCCTCTCTTTCTCTCTCTCTCTCTCTTTCTCTCTCTTCCCCCTCTCTCTTTCTCTCTTTCTCTCTCTTCCTCTCTTTCCCTCTCTCTCTCTCTCTCTTTCTCTCTCTCTTTCTCTTCCCTCTCTCTCTCTCTCTTTCTCTCTCTCTCTCTCTCCCTCTCTTCCCTCTTCCCTCTCTCTCTCTTCCCTCTCTCTCTCTCTCTCTCTTTCTCTCTCTCTCCTCTCTTCCTCTCTCTCTCTCTTCCCTCTCTCTCTCTCTCTCTTCCCTCTCTCTCTCTCTCTTCCCTCTCTCTCTCTTCCTCTCTCTCTCTCTCTCTCTCTCTCTCTCTCTCCTCTCTCTCTTCCCTCTCTCTCTCTCTTCCCTCTCTCTCTCTCTCCCTTCCTCTCTCTCTCTCTTCCCTCTCTCTCTCTTCTCTTCCCTCTCTCTCTCTCTTCCTCTCTCTCTCTCTCTTCCCTCTCTCTCTCTCTTCTCCTCTCTCTCTCTCTTCTCTCTCTCTCTCCTCTCTCTCTCTCCCTCTCTCTCTCTCTCTCTTCCCTCTCTCTCTCTCTCTTCCCTCTCTCTCTCTTCCCTCTCTCTCTCTCTCTCTCTCTCTCTTTCTCTCTCTCTCTCCTCTCTTCCCTCTCTCTCTCTCTTCCCTCTCTCTCTCTCCTCTCTTCCCTCTCTCTCTCTCTTCCTCTCTCTCTCTCTCTCTCTCTCTCTCTCTCTTTCTCTCTCTCTCTCTCTCTCCTCTCTTCCCTCTCTCTCTCTCTTCCCTCTCTCTCTCTCCTCTCTTCCCTCTCTCTCTCTCTTCCCTCTCTCTCTCTCTCTCTTCCCTCTCTCTCTCTCTCTCTCTTGGACCAGGAGAGAATTAAAACAGTAAAAATACAGTTTTTTTTCTGCAGTAAAAGTGAGAGTTCTTTATAAATAAATAAATAAATAAATAATAGTTTCCTACGGTGTATCGTCCTGACGTGGAGCTCGGACTCGACATGATTCTGTCCTGGAACAAAAACAAACACAACACTTTATTATAAATCTACAGAGTCCTGATCCCGAGTGAGAACAAGCTCTGCACAGAAGAAACAGTCGGATGTTCTTAAAGCGGTAAAGCAGGTTTGGACTTGTCTTTTCTTTTTTTTTTTTTTTATAATGTTTCTGGTTATGTTTCCATTTTTAGTTCTTTTTATTCATTATTTTCTTTTTTTTTTTTTTTGCCTTTTTTGTTGTTGTATTTTCATATTTTTTCCCCTCGTTTTTAATCCTTTATTCATCATTATTTATTTATTTTAAACATCTTTTTTCTATCTCTTTCTGCTTGGTCTTTTTGTATTCTTTTGTTGTTGCTTTTTCTCCTCGTTTTTAGTCCTTTTATTTATTTATTTTTTCAATCATTTTCCTTCTGTATTTTTCTGTTATATTTTCATTTTCATGCACAGTTTGTTTGTCTCATTTTTTGTCTTTTTTAGTTATTTTATTCTGTATTTTTTGTTCTATTTCCAGCTTGTTTTTTTGTATTTTTCCCTCATGTTTAATTATTTATTCATAAGTCATATAAACACATTTCATCCAGTGTTTTCATGTTGTTTGTTGCATGTTAGTCCTTTATTCATATATTCATTATTTATTTATTTTGGGTCATTTTTTATATTGTTTTAGTTATGTTTTCAGCATTTTTTCTCCTCATTTTTAGTCCTGAATAATTTTCTTTTTTTTTTCAATCATTTGTTTATTTTACTTTTTTTTTCTGTTTTTCACTGTATTTTCATTTTCATATATTTTTGTCTAATTTTTATTACAATTTTTTTTTTCTTATATTTTTTAATTATTTTTTCTCTTTTTTTTCCCTGTATTTTTTGTTATATTTTCTTTTTTTTTTGTATTTTTTCCTCCTCATTTTTAAGTCTATTTTTTTTTTTCAATCTTATTTAATTTTTATTTATTTAATTATTTTTTTTTTTTTTAGTTTTGGTCATTTTTTCTGTATTTGTTTTGTTTTATTCTCATCATATTTTTGTATTTTTTTCCTCATTTTTAGTCATTTATTCATGAGTAATTTTTTTTTTTTTTTTTTTGTATTTTGTTTGTATTTTTTTCTCTGTATTTTTAGGCCTTTATTCCAATTTTTCTTGTATTGTTTTCTCATGTTTTTATGCTTTTTTTCCGTCATTTTTGTCATATTTTGCAGTTAAATATATAATAACTTCTAATAATCTTCTTACCTTTGAGATGTTGGATCCTCAGAGAAGAAGCTGGACTTGAGTTTAGTCCTGGGTTGAGTGTTCACAGAGTCCTGGTCCAGACCTGAGTCCAGTCCCGGTCCAGGTCTGAGCCGGTCTTATTAAACTCTCTCACACTTCCTGTTTCTCTCTTTCTCTTTCACATTCAGCAGATTTTAATCTCGTTTTTCTGGAGCTTTCGGGGGAAGTTTTCAGGTTCAGTGTGACCTCGACCTCGGCTCAGGTCAGAGTCACATAAACACTGCTGACTTTGGGCCTTAGGCGGGAGGCAGGGTGAACACATAAAACCTGCAGCTCCTAAACACAACTTCTGAGCGTCGTTAATGTTAGAAAACTGATCATAAACTGGTCTGGAACTTTTAAATTCATTCATGAAGTTGTTTTTTTTCTTTCACACAAAATGATGCTGAGTAAAAAGTTACAAAAACATCAAAGAAATGGACAGTAAACGTAAAAATGATTCACATTTATTACTCGTTTGACTCATAAATGTAAAGTTATTCTGCTTTTAAGGCGTTTAATATTGAGAAAAAGAAAAGTTTGTTACCTGCAGAAGAGAAATCTTTGAAGAGCTGACTTACTGAGACTGAGTTGAAATAGTCCATGAGTTCGTGATGAAATGAAATTATAATTAATCATCTCCAGATCAGACTTGGACAACATTTACTTCACTTCTGAGATGTTTGTGTCTGGAGTGAACTTGTAGAGCTGAACGTCTGTGAACTTTAACGATAAAAGAGACGCGTTTGTCCAAATCAAACCAAATCAAAAAGAGGAAGAGCCACAAATGTCTTTAATCCAAAACCACAGAAATTATTATTTTGCTAGACTGGTACACCTGACCCGTGCAAACTGCGGCCCACGACCTCTTTCAATCAGGCCCCTGGCAGGTTTTTGAGAAACACAAATACATGATGTAGCTTTAAAGAGGCTGCACTGTGTAAGATTGAGAGGAATTTTAATGATCACATATAGTCCACAAACATTTAAATCATATTTATTCTTTACAACATGAATACTTAAGAGAGCACTGTTAACCAATCCACATCAGTGATACATTTATACGTATTTGAAATGTTTTATTACGGCCGGAATGTGGATTATTGACGCTAGATGTCATCATGCTTAATAGGCAAAATGCATGTGAAAGGCTCCCTCTAGTGTTCAAAAGTGGAAATCACTTTGTTTGTTTGTTTTTATTACATAGTGCAGTGGTTCTCAAACTGGGGTCCGGGGACCCCTGGGGGTCCCTGAACCATGTGTAGGGGTCCCCCAAATTTTTTTGAAACATTGGTAATTTTTTTTATATAACAATTTTTTGTGATTGACCATCCTAAAGATAGAATTTTGGATTGAAAAGATAGATAGCTTGGATAGAAACAAGTAAACCAGTAAAAATGACTATCAGAAATGAACCATTTATTCAAATTTGATATATAGCTTAGCGTTAATTTCCAAATTTTAATGTGATAGCAGAGCGAAAAGTGATAGGGGGTCCTTGGAAGAATTTTGAGCCGATAAGGGTCCCTGGACTATAAAAGTTTGAGAAACCCTGACATAGTGCCCCTTTAAGAGACAAGCCATAAAAAACTTTTTTTTCCAATATTAAACTTGAACTTTTCTGAGATTAAAATTGTAATTGGGATGATGGAACGTTGTTGTAAATATAAAAATCTATTGTGTGTTTTACTCGTCCAAGTCCTGATAATATTTAGCATAAAATACTATTTTTAATCTTATAAAACTTCAAGATTAAGCTATAAAAAAACTTTTTCCCCTCACAATTAGTTTTTTTTTTTAGTAAAATCATAACTTTCTTAAAGTCGGGTTAGGGTTTGGGTTAGGGTTAGTTGGAGGTCCCTTCGAAGGGCCCTCCAACTTTTTCTTTAAAAATTCAATTTTGTTGAGTGTCTGAAAAAAGCATATTATGAAGAACCTGGAAAGGTTAAATATAAAAATCCCATTGTATCCCTTTTATTTAGAGCAAAATCAACCATTCTGGGATGATCCAGACTCAGATTTCAGCTCTAAGCCTCCAAATAAAAAAAAGTCCTCAAAAATTCAAAAGTTTTAATAGGACTTTTGTTTTGGCTCCGCCTACATTTTTTTGAGTAATTTTGGGTCCCTAAAACTCATTTTGACCTCAATAACCTTCAGCTTTTACAGAGGAATTGTCAAAACCCCAAATATGCCAAATCTAGTGTCATTTATGTCTCAGCTGTCAACACCAGCTTTAATATTCCTTATATCTACCAAAAAAAATGTAGGCGGAATTTAGATTTAGTTTTTCTTTTGCTTGGAGAAAGTTCTCACTTCTGATGAGAGTCTGTTGGACATCAGAAGCAAAAACTACAGGGATACAGCTTTAAAAAGACCCCAGACATTTGCCTGAGCTCCAAAGGGTTCAGGAACAGTTTTAGTTTGAATTTTTACTGATTTTAGTCAGACGTGTGAGGTAAAAAAGGCCCGCCTGAGAAGGGGTTAAGCTTCGACTTTATTTTCATAAAATCTCAAAATGTTACAAGTTTGGTAGAGCAAACCTTTTACTTGTGCTGGTCTTCTATATTCTGTCAAAGAAGTGTGTTTGCAAGAATCACCACTGTTGTGGGTTAGGATGTGGCCCTCCAGTCAAAAGAATTGTCCAGCCCTGTTTCAGAACTTTAATATGAATATGAGTCATTTGCATGCATACTGTAGAATAGTGGTCCCCAACGTTTTTTCTTGTAAGGACCGGTACAGTCACAAATTTCTTTTCCAGGGACCGGTCAAGGTTGGGTAGCGCTGATACCAACAATTTAAAATGCAAAAAAAACAATTACTGTGTATATTTTTAGCTCACTTATTGCTTGAATTTGCTGTTTATTGGATTAAGTGACACTATATTGTCATAGTAAAGCACAAGGAAGTAGTGATAGACTATAAAATAGCAATAAAATAAATATTAAAAAGTCCTCTGAGGCCCGGTAGCAGATGGCCCGCGGACCGGTTTTGGGCCCCGGACCGGTGGTTGGGGACCCCTGCGTGTAGAATATTTACCTGGTTTCAAAGGTTTGCCTGGTGTGTGACTTTGTTTAAACCGTCTGACGTCGCATCATTGGGGTTCGCTCATTCATGAACAATCAGTGCTTTTTGTCGTCCAGGAAGTAGAGAAAACGTGTCAGTGAGTGTTGTTGTTTCTTTGTAGTAAACCTGCAAATTAAAAGGTACAATATCATATTCTAAGTGATAGGGCTGTAGTCCTTTAGTCGACTACAGTTCTTCTAAGTGAACATTAGACACGAGGTTAAAGGAGGAGAACACATACAGTCTGCTCTCAGCTCAGGTTCTGGCTAACGCACCGCTCCTGCTCACTGATTGGACGACCGTACTTCCTGCTTTTTGGGATCCGTCTGCAGTCCTGTGACACCTGACCTGGAGCTGGAGTCAGACCAAACTGAGTGGAGACAGTACTTGATTCCAACATTTATCTGAACAAAAGTTGAGATACGCAGAACATTTTTCATTCATTCACAGTTTTCAGACTCGTTTATAAACTCACATGTTCAGTGAGTTTAGTTTGTTTCGCCAACACTACAAACCTGTTCACACATGATAAAGGACTTTTGTTTATATCTACAAACTCACACATCACAGCAAAATGCAAAATCACATGAGCAGAAACATCAAACAACAAAGAATCAAGAGACCAAACTCCTTGGCGTTATAGTGGGTCACAGATTAGCTTCGACAGAACATATAGAATCCATAAGTACAAAAATGGGCACAAAAATCAATTGAACAAATGACTCAAGCACTAGTTCTCTCTCGGATTGTGAGGACAGAACCAGCTCCAAAGTGATGCTTGATAAACTAAAATGGCTCTCAGTGCAGGACAGATTATCATATTCAATGTTAGCCTTTTTACACAAACAACTCAATTGTTCAAATTAAAAAGCATTGCCTTCAAGCAAGTTTGAAACAAGAAAAATATTGTCCTCGTTTTTGTGGAATATAGTTTTTTTAAATATATTCTTTTGGTAATTTTTAGTGATCTTTGCCGACAACCAGAACACACACTCTAAGAACAAAGTTAAAAAGTGAAACTCAGACTCTAAAACCAGGGGTGTCGGACTGGGGGGTAAATGGTGCTAGTTTCCCCGGGGCCCAGGGCAGGAAAGGGCCCCCAAAAAGCAGTTCATTTTTGCTTGTGAGATAGATTATTCCTCCAAATGTGATTATTTGTGATATCAGAGAGCTCCGTCACTCCTTTAAAATGCAGCAAATGGACTATGACCAAAGAAAACTGCTGAACAAAGAAAGATTTAAACTGATCAAATTATAATATAATCTGTAGTTAGTATTTTATAACAAGAGTTTGAAGATTTCAGTGAACAATCAGCCAGGGTTGACACAAAATGATCACTTTAATAAATATGCAAAATTCACCAGGTCGAATATAGTCAATATATTACAATTTCTCAATCCAGCAATGTTATAATTTCGTATTAGTAATTTAGACAAGTGTATGGACATACACAATGCATTTTATTCTCGCCTTTATGCAAGTGAATGCAATGGTTCAAACCCATTCAGTTATTGCAATAAAAATCCTCAAAGTTAGTATTATAATTTGATCTTTTGAAGTTTGCAAATATATATATATATATATATATTTGCCAAGTTATGTGTGGAATGTAGAAACTAAAGAATTATAGATGCAAATTCTAAAAGGAAATAAACCCCAAATGGATAGAAAAATGTAGGAGCGAACTAAATAATTAAAATGCAAGAAATTGTGTTAGGGGCCCATCAACAAAGTTTGTACCTGGGGCCCACAATTTGATGCTACGCCCCTGTCTAAAACTGCTCATGTCCGAGAGGCGCAGGTGCAACAGAAATAAAACGGTGAAACGAGAGACTAAATGTGGACAAACTGTTGAGTAAAAACCTTCAGACTTTAGGCCTTTGAGTGAAAGAATCTGAGAGAAAAGTAAAGTATAAGAGACATAAATCTGTTTGAGGCAGATGTTGTTTTGTAAAAAGCAGAAGTTAAAATGTGACAGAAGCAGATTTGTGTCAAACTGACCTGAAACACTAAAGCTGCATTCTGGAACGTTCTGACCTGAAACAGACTTAAACAAGATTTAAAATAACTTTAGCATTAAATACATAGAAACAAAAAATATTATGTTTAATGAGTCTTACACATTTTATTCTTCTTTGGAGGTTTCTAATTGTAGTTTTAAAATGCACGGTCTTTTTTCTCGAGCTGTATATATATATTTTTAATTTAGTTTTAGAGCCTATAATTCCGTGAGTAAATATATAATTCCACAAACTCAAACCAAAACTGTGAGACTAACACAGAAGCAGCAGCAGAGGGCGCTGTTGTCTCACTTCTCACAGGAGCGTTAAATCATTACAGAGCATTGAATTAAATCTACTGTCCTCCTGCCGTCTCTGAACCGGACTAGAACAGGTTTAAACTAGGACTAAAGCAGGTTTAAACTAGGACTAAAGCAGGTTTAAACTAGGACTAAAGCAGGTTTAAACTAGGACTAAAGCAGGTTTAAACTAGGTCTAAAGCAGGTTTAAACTAGGACTAAAGCAGGTTTAAACTAGGACTAAAGCAGGTCTAAACCAGGACTAGAACAGGTTTAAACTAGGACTAAAGCAGGACTAAAGCAGGACTAAAGCAGGACTAAAGCAGGACTAAAGCTGGACTAAACCAGGACTAAAGCAGGTCTAAAGCAGGTCTAAAGCAGGTTTAAACTAGGACTAAAGCAGGACTGAGCCAGGACTAAAGCAGGACTAAAACAGGACTAAACCAGGACTAAAGCAGGACTAAACAAGGACTAAAAACAGGACTAAAGCAGGACTAAAACAGGACTAAACCAGGACTAAAACAGGTCTAAAGCAGGACTAAAACAGGACTAAAGCAGGACTAAAACAGGACTAAACCAGGACTAAAACAGGACTAAACCAGGACTAAAACAGGACTAAAGCTGGACTAAAACAGGACTAAAGCAGGTCTAAAACAGGACTAAAACAGGACTAAAGCAGGACTAAAGCAGGACTAAACCAGGACTAGAACAGGACTAAATCAGGACTAAATCAGGACTAAAGCAGGACTAAAACAGGACTAAAGCTGGACTAAAACAGGACTAAAACAGGACTAAAGCAGGACTAAAGCAGGACTAAAACAGGACTAAAGCAGGACTAAAACAGGACTAAACCAGGACTAAAACAGGACTAAACCAGGACTAAAACAGGACTAAAGCAGGTCTAAAACAGGACTAAAACAGGACTAAAGCAGACTAAAGCAGGACTAAAGCAGGACTAAAACAGGACTAAACCAGGACTAGAACAGGACTAAATCAGGACTAAATCAGGACTAAAGCAGGACTAAACCAGGACTAAACCAGGTCTAAACCAGGACTAAAACTAAACCAGGACTAAAGCAGGACTAAAGCAGGACTAAACCAGGTCTAAACCAGGACTAAACCAGGAACAGGACTAAACCAGGACTAAAACAGGACTAATTTGGACATTGGGATCTCCAGTCAAAGTCAGTTGAGTGTAAAGGCCTTCATATACAAATAATGACTTAAGACCTGGGCACGAGACGTTTACGCACACGCAGGAGGCACGCACGCACGCGGAGGCACGCACACGGCAGCAGAGGGAGGCACGCGCGGGTTCATTCACAGATTGTGGAGCAGCAGAAGCGCGGGGGGAGGAAGAGGAGGAGGGAGGAAGAGAGGGAGGGGTGTCGTCATTTTCATAAATAATAAATAAACAGGGCGGGAAAGAAAAACCTAAAAGAAGAGAGAGAAGCTGAAAGAGAGAGAGAGGAGAGACACAGAAAGAGATAAAGGAAGAAGGAGGCAGAGAGAAATAGGAGAAAGAGATAAAAGAAGAGAGAGGAGAGAGAAGAAAAAGAGAAGAGAGAAAGAAAGAAGAAAATAGACAAGAGAGAGAGAGAGGTTAAAAAAAGAGAGAGGAGAAGACCGAGAGAAAGAAAAAAAAGAAAAAGAAAGAAGGAGGAGTAGCAGAAGAGAGCAAGAAAAAGATAGAAATAAAAATAGGAGAAAGAGAGAGAGAGATAAATGGGAAAGAGGGAGGAAAAAGATAGAAAAAGATAAAAGAAAGGAGAGAAAGAGGAAAAAGGAGAGACAGAAAATGGGAGAGAGAGAAAGGCAGAGGAAAGAGAGAAACAAGAGAATAAAAGAATATATTTTAAAAAGGAGAAAGCTCAAAAAGAAAGAGAGTATTAAAAGAGAAAGAGAAAAATATAGAAAAGAGGAAAAAAGGAAGAGAGAGAGAGGGGGAAGAGAGAGAAAGAAATAAGGCAGTAAAAGAATATTAAACATGAGAAAAAAGAAAGAGAGAAAAAGAAGAGAGAGTAATACGAGAGAAAGATGGAGAGAGGTAAAGGGAAAGTGAGAGAGAGAGGAGAGAGGGAGGAAGAGTAAAAAAGAGAGAGGGATGAGCGCGAGGGCGGAGCACTTCTCTCTCTGGGCGCAAACACTTTTACGCACACACAGAATCTGTGCGTCGGTGCAGCGGGACTGAACCAGGTCTGAACCAGGTCTGAACCAGGTCTGAACCCGGACTACACCAGGACTACACCAGGACTAGACCGGGAGCTCCGCAGCGGCCTCTCCTCGCCCTCGCAGCGGCCTCACAGCGCTCGGACTCTGGGCCTCGGAGCTCCGGCGGAATCAGCGGCCCCTCGCGCCAGCTCCAGGCCGGGCTCGGAGCACCTGTTCGCGGCCGCGCTGGAGTGTGATGTGGCGCTGACCCGGAGCTGAGGATGAGGATGGGAGGAAGCGGCGGCAGCGGCAGGAGCGGGCCCGTCCTCGCGCTCATCCGGGCTCTGCAGATCGGTGAGTGCGCGCGAGGCTTCGGGGATTGGCGGAGAGAGAGAGCGCGCGCGAGACACTGCGCCAACGGACACGGATTTACGCACGAGACTCTGGGACGTTTTTTCATCTTTTAAAAGTCCAAACAGCGGATCTACTTTTACATTTACGTATTTAAACGTCTAAACGATCAGTTTTGGTTTTTTTAGAGAAATATCTGCAACAGGAACCACATTATACACGGATTAAACAACATATTTAAACTGTTTAACCGCGTTACATTATTTTTACTAATTAAACTCATTTATTTGAATCATTTTAACGGATTACGCCCCGTAGAATAAACGTATTTTCATATTTACGTGTTTAAAAAAGATTTAGACATTTTACGCACTATTTTTTATTCAATTTACGTTCATTCTAATAAATCAGAATAGAAATTATGATTTGTATTTGAAGAAAATAAATGTGTCCAAAGGGAAATATTGTCAAAATCAGATTATATTATTATTGACATTATTGTGAAGAAGGTTAATGACAAAAAGTACAAATATTTAATTGAATTTCAGTCAAAATAATGTGGTTTTCTGCCTTTTTTATATTTTTACATGAATAAATCACATTTTAGTCGCAGGATAATGAACAGAACACACATTTCTGCGTAAAAACAAACATTTTAAAACAAAACAGACGTAACTTTAAATCCAGATCCACGCGCACGTGTCTTTCTTTCGTTTAAAGTTTTATTTTGGGTTATTCGTGGTTGAACTCGTGATTAAATCCACGCGAGGGAAAAGAGGTGAGCAGGGCGTAGTGTCTCGAGCTCCCGTTACGCACGCTTTACGCACGCTTTACGCTTTACGCACGCGGCCGTAACGTAACGCGATCCCCGAGAAGCATCGATCCGGGGCTTTTACGCCACTTATGTCTCCGTTAATATTTAATAACGTAAAAACCCCGAGGAGGTCACGTGAGCAGAGAGAGAGAGAGAGAGAGGAGAGAGGGAAGAGAAGGAGAGAGGGAATAAGAGGGAGAGAAGGAAGGAGAGAGATGGAGGGATGAAAGAGGGAGAGGTAAAGGAAGGAGAGGGAGAAATAAGAAAGGGAGGAGAGAGAATAAGAGAGGAGAGAAGGAAGGGGAGAGAGGGGGGAAGAAGGAATAAGAGGGAGGGATGAGAGAAGGAGAAAAAGAGAAAGAGAGAGAGAAGAGAGGGAGAGATAAAAGAGAGAGAGGGATGAAAGAGGAGAGAGAAGAGAGAAAAAAGGAATAAGAGAGAGGAGAGAAAAAGAGAGAGAAATAAAAGAGGGATAAAAGAGAAAAAGAGGGAAGAGGGAGAGAGAAAGAGAGAGAGAAAGAGAAGGATAAAAGAGAGAGAAGTAATGGGAGAAAGGGGGACAAGAGAAAGGAATAAAAGAAGGAGAGAAAGAGAAAGAAAGAAAGAAAAAGAGACAGGAGGATAAAAGAGGGAGAGAGGGAAGATGGGGGAGAGAAAAAGAGAATAAAGAGAGAGGAAAGAGAACAAGAGAGAGAGAACAAGGATAGAGGGGGACAGGTAAAAGAAAGAGTGAGAAAAGAGAGAAATGAGGGAGAAAGAGAGGTATAAGAGAGAGACAAAAGAAGAGAAAGAGAGAACATGAAAAATGCACCGTATTTAGTCTTTAATTTAAATAAAGACGTCAACATTAAAAATATATCTTTTGTTACAATTGTTAAAAGAAAATCCATTTAATTAATAAACATAATTTGGACGTAAAGTCATTTTATTTTTGCTTTTTGTGAAGAGAGAGAGAGAGAGAAAACTGAAGAAATGTGCCGTGTTTAGGCTTTAATTTATGAGTAAAGACACCAGACTTACAATTATGATAAATGTTGAATCAATAATAATAAGGCTTTTACAGAAATTCATTGTTTGTTTTTTAACAGACGAAATGTCCCATAATTTGGCTTTAATGTAATTTAATGTAAAAGTAAAAATGCAGAATTACAAACACGGGCCTGTTTCATTAAATATAATAATCCAGTTTATCTGTAAAGAATATTCTGCTCAGAAAGTCGTTATTTTTGCATTTTCAAAACGAGAAAATGTGTTTTAAATGAAAATACAAGCCACTAAAAACACAAGTAAGAAAAAAACGGTACATTTCATTTTTTCTATTGAAGTTTGAGTTTAGATTTTAACATTTTCAGTGCGTTTTATAAATAAATTCAGATCATTAAGCCTAAATACGTTTCTGTTTAAACCCGACACATTTGAGTTTGTTTTGTGCTGATAAAGTGATTGACAGGGACAAATATCGATGCGATGTTTTATTGATGAGCCGAGGCTACTGTGCGCGTGCTCGTCCTGCTCGTGCCTCGCGCCATCGGACATTTTATGAATTATTAACTCGTCTGTGTCGCGTTATTAAAGAGGAAACACGCGCGTGTACGGGGAGATTCAGACTCAGCCGAGAGTCACGTAAAAAGCACGTATTCTGACGTAAGAAAAACGTCTGTGTGAGGCGTTTTTACGGCTCGAGTTTGGGTCAAAATTCAACTAAAGAATCAGGTGAAAATAACGTGTTTTATTATTAAAATTATTAGCCTGAGCTTTGTGTTTGAGACCTGGTTTAGTCTTGGCTTTATATTTGATTTAGAACCTGGTTTAGACCTGTTTTTTATCCTGGTTTAGTCTTGGTTTAGATCCGGTTCAGACGTGGTTTAGACTTTGTTTAAATTCTGGTTCAGATCTGGTTGGTTTAGACCTGGTTTAAATCTTTTAGATCTGGTTCAGACGTAATTTAGTCCTGTTAGTCCTGGTTTTAGACCAGGTTCAGACCTGGTTTAAGTCTTGTTTTAATCTTGGTTTAGTCCTGGTTAAGAACCTGCTTTAGTCCTGGTTTAAATCCTGGTTTTAGTCCTGGTTTTAGACCTGCTTTAGTCCTGGTTTAGACCTGATTTTGGATCCTGTTATTTAGTTCTGGTATTAGTGTTGTTTTAGTCCTGGTTTAGATCTGGTTTTAGACTTGGTTTTAGTTTTGTTTTAGTCCTTGTTCAGACCTGGTTTTAGACTTGGTTAAGTCCTGGTTCTAGTCCTGTTTTTAGACCTAATCTAATCCCGGTTTAGACCTGGTTTGAGTCTTGTTTTAGTCTTGGCTTAGTCCTGCTTTAGTCCTTGTTCAGTCCTGGTTTTTGCCCTGGTTTAGTCCTGGTTTTAGTCTGGTTTTAGTCCTGGTTTAGACCTGGTTCAGACCCGGTCAGACCTGGTTTTAGACCCGGTTCAGACCTGGTTTAAGTCCTGGTTTTAGACCTGGTTTAAATCCTCGCTCTTCTTTTCTCTCTTGTTTCTAATTCTGGGCCAAAGCGCGTGCACGAGGCGAGAATCTCCCGTGTGTGCGCGTGCCGGCCTGGTGTGCGCGCTCACGAGGGGAAAGCCCCCCCCCCCCCCCGCACCCCCACGCGCCTCTGCGCTGCGAGAGAAAAGACACAGAAAGGACACAGTTTGGCGCGAGGACGAAAGTGACTTCATTTCTTCACTTTCACGTCGCGTTTCGTTCGGATTCGTGTTTGAGATGAAATAAATCACGTTTGAGGAGAGATGTGCGCGTGGATTCCGCAGGAGAAACCGCGGGAATGTGCCAAAGGATGCCCCAAAAACGAGATCTGCAGTGCGGCGTAAAGAGGCGACAAGGGCACCGTCTCTGCGCCGCGCGGGACTGACGCACGCACGGAGCCGCGGGTTTACGCACGACGCACGTCACGTTAATTAACAGAAAACACCAGAAAACAGATCAACGTGATTCAGACGTGAAACAAAGACAAAAAAAGACACAAATGTGAGAGAAAACATGATGAAAGAGACGAGGCCCAACGCGTAAATGACGTCATCAATAAATAATCATCAATAACACGTTTAGAATGATCAATAATCAGGTTTTTACTGAAGCAATGTTTGAAGTTAAACATAAAGAGACTGGGCTGAAATCTAAACGAATAAACCAGGACTAAAACAGGACTAAACCAGGACTAAAACAGGACTAAACCAGGACTAAACCAGGACTAAAACAGGATTAAAACAGGACTAAACCAGGACTAAACCAGGACTAAAACAGGATTAAAACAGGACTAAACCAGGACTAAACCAGGACTAAAACAGGACTAAACCAGGACTAAACCAAGACTAAAGCAGGATTAAAACAAGACTAAAGCAGGACTAAAACAGGACTAAAACCAGGACTAAACCAAGACTAAAACAGGACTAAAACAGGACTAAAACAGGACTAAAACCAGGACTAAAACAGGACTAAGCAGGACTAAAGCAGGACTAAACCAAGACTAAAGCAGGACTAAACCAAGACTAAAACAGGACTAAAACAGGACTAAAGCAGGACTAAAACAGGACTAAAACCAGGACTAAAACAGGACTAAAACCAAGACTAAAGCAGGACTAAAACAGGACTAAAACAGGACTAAAACCAAGACTAAAACAGGACTAAAACAGGACTAAACAGGACTAAAGCAGGACTAAACCAAGACTAAAGCAGGACTAAAGCAGGACTAAAACCAGGACTAGAACAGGACTAAATCCAGACTAAAACCAGGACTAGAACAGGACTAAATCCAGACTAAAACCAGGACTAGAACAGGACTAAATCCAGACTAAAACCAGGACTAGAACAGGACTAAATCCAGACTAAAACCAAGACTAAATCCAGACTAATATTGTCCCTATGTTCCTGTTCACATTAAATGAAACTCGGCTGATTGTGATTGATCCTGAGCCTTTTTCGTGATGAATATTTGATGAGGAGAAATGAGGCGCCGCGAGGCAAAACTACAAAAGCTTTTTTATGATTCAAGACGAAAACATCCGGGTTTTTATGAAGGATTCGGTTTGAAAAGTGCCCACAGACAGTTTCATTCGGCTGTGGGTAATAGGCAGCGTTCACGTGACATTCTCCTGGGCCTATCATGTTTCTGAATATTTCACACTGATGCTCGAAGCTCATGTTAATGTTCTTTAAATCACCAGACTGAACAATGTTATTTTAGTTCTGCGTTTGCTCTGGTGTAGTTTCAGTTCAGTTTAGTGAGAGGCTTTAGTCCAAGTTTTGTTTAGTCCTGGTTTAGTCCTGGTTTAGTCCTGGTGTAGTCCTGCTTTAGTCCTGGTGTAGTCCTGGTGTAGTCCTGCTTTAGTCCTGCTTTAGTCCCAGTCTCCTTTAGTCCTGTTTTAGTCCTGGTTTAGTCCTGTTTTAGTCCTGCTTTAGTCCTGCTTTAGTCCCAGTCTCCTTTAGTCCTGTTTAGTCCTGGTTTAGTCCTGTTTTAGTCCTGGTGTAGTCCTGCTTTAGTCCTGGTTTAGTCCTGGTGTAGTCCTGGTGTAGTCCTGGTGTAGTCCTGCTTTAGTCCTGCTTTAGTCCCAGTCTCCTTTAGTCCTGTTTTTAGTCCTGGTTTAGTCCTGTTTTAGTCCTGGTGTAGTCCTGCTTTAGTCCTGCTTTAGTTCCTGTGTTTAGTCCTGGGTGTTTAGTCCCCTCCTGCTTTAGTCCTCCCTGCCACGTGAATGAATATTTCACTCAAAACCCCTCTCTGTGTTGTCTTTGCCTCTCCTTCTCTTCTTTCTTTTTCTTTTTCTTTCTTGTTTCTTCTTCTTTCTCTCTTGTTCTCTTGTTGTTTAATAAAACAAATTTCATTTAAAAAAATCAGATTAAAGTGGATGAGTCAGTGAGTCAAGTTTGATGAACTGAGACCAAAGCTCTTATGGTCATGAGCTTGGTAAACCAGGTCTAAATCAGGACTAAACCAGGTCTAATCAAGACTAAACCAGGTCTAAATCAAGACTAAACCAGGTCTAAAACAGGACTAAAAGGACTAAACCAGGACTAAACCAGAACTAAACCAGAACTAAACCAGGACTAAACCAGGTCTAAACCAGTCTAAACCAGGTCTAAACCAGGACTAAACCAGGTCTAAACAGGACTAAACCAGGTCTAAACCAGGTCTAAACCAGAACTAAACCAGGTCTAAACCAGGTCTAAACCAGGACTAAACCAGGTCTAAACCAGGATAAACCAGGAAAACCAGGACTAAACCAGGACTAAACAGGTCTAAACCAGGACTAAACCAGGTCTAAACCAGGTCTAGATCAGATAAACCAGGACTAAACCAGGTCAAACCAGGTCTAAATCAGGACTAAACCAGGTCTAAACCAGGTCTAAACCAGGACTAAACCAGGTCTAAACCAGGTCTAAACCAGGACTAAACCAGGTCTAAACCAGGACTAAAGGTCAAACCAGGTCTAAACCAGAACTAAACCAGGTCTAAACCAGGTCTAAATCAGGACTAAACCAGGTCTAAACCAGGTCTAAACCGGGACTAAACCAAGTCTAAACCAGAACTAAACCAGGTCTAAACCAGGTCTAAACCAGAACTAAACCAGGTCTAAACCAGACTAAACCAGGTCTAAACCAGGTCAAATCAGGACTAAACCAGGTCTAAACCAGGTCTAAACCAGGTCTAAACCAGTCTAAACCAGAACTAAACCAGGTCTAAACCAGGACTAAACCAGGTCTAAACCAGGACTAAACCAGGACTAAACCAGGAGGAGAGAAACAGTGTGTCTGTGGTTAATGGTGTTTGTAGTTGATTGATTGAACATATGTCCTGGCTCCGCCCCCTCAGTCTGGGTGTGTGTCAGGAGCGTGCACGTGTGTCAGAGCGTGCACGTGTATGAGGAGCGTGCACGTGTGTCAGGAGCGTGCACGTGTGTCTGAGGAGCGTGCACGTGTGTCAGGAGCGTGCACGTGTGTCAGGAGCGTGCACGTGTGTCAGGAGCGTGCACGTGTATGAGGAGCGTGCACGTGTGTCAGGAGCGTGCACGTGTATGAGGAGCGTGCACGTGGGGCCTCGTGTGCACGTCTCAGTGAGTTTGTGATGGAGCTGAAACACAAACAGGAAACACACAGCAGAAACAACATACATCTGAACTAAAACGTGGACAAAGTAACAAAAGCTCCAGAGTTTTAAGGGTCTAGAAAGATAAACCATTGTCATATTTAATTTAGTCATCTTAAATCTTTATGTGGATATAACTTGATGATGTGAGTTTAAGGTTTTCAACTTAGACTTTAAGTAAGAGAGAGAGAGAGAGAGAGAGAGAGAGAGAAAAGAAGAGAGAGAAGAAGAAGAGAGAGAGAAAAGAAGAGAGCGAGAGAGAGAGAGGAGGAGAGATGGAGAGGGGAGAGAGAAAGGTGTGTGTGTGTCGAGAGAGAGAGAGAGAGAGAGAAAGGGGTGAGAGAGAGAACAAGAGAGAATTAAAACCGCAAGCGGCATTCCAACGGCCCTCACAGGCCGTGCTCCAACTGTTCAGACGTGCTCCTACCTAAGGACGAGTCAGTTTGTGATATGGTATTAGTGGCTCGTCACAATAGAGGGATTTTGGGTCGACGTCACTCTCCGCCCTACTGCGCGTGCGTCCTGCAGAAAAGCGCGCCACTCCATTTGTTTACATTGGGAAACTTGTTCGAATTAAACAACGAAACGGGACGACAGCAGCTGCTTTCATCAGGTCTGAACCGGTCTGACAACGTCTGTCCCTGAAGCTTGAGTCAGCGTTTTTCTCGCCGTTTTCTCACTTACCTTAAAGTAACTTCTAAGGGTCGTAGGATCAAATTTCATCCATAAATGTTAACTTAGCAGCATAACTTTGTTTCACAAAGTGATAAACTCTTGACGTTGGCTGACAACGGAGCTTTATGACTTGTTTCCACTGTTGTGTCTATGTGCGGAGACTCTTTCTACAGGCATCGCATGCATCGCCCGTGTTGAGAAACAAAAAATCCCTCTATACAGAGTAGATCAGAAGAGCAGCGCCACGGCAACAGAGCAGCTGTGACTTTTTTGTTCGGGGTGACATGAAGAGTCACTGTGCAAATGTTCACACACTTTGGTCAAAGTAATAAAATCTTATGAAGAAAACAAAATAGGTAAAAACGATCATTTGGATAACGTAGGGATTTGAGCGCATTGCTCGATTTTGGGCAGAATTTGCGGCTTTACCGCACGTAAACCAAAAGTCTTTCCACCTCTCTTTCTTTCTCTCGTAACTTAAAGTGAACCCTGACTATAAAGACAAATATGGCTAAAATGCAAGTACATCTCATGTTTGTTCAAATAAACTACAAACAAATATAAAACTGCTTACTATGTTTATAAAATCTGCATTGTTTTGAGCTCTGGGTGCCGCCATATGTGCATTCTGGGTTGATGATGTCAAATGGTTGCTTTGTTTGTTGCCATGGTTACTCCTGTGGTTCGATCGGTGAACAGTTGAAACAAAAACACCACTGACAGTGTCCAGTTCTTCCTCTTCCTCTTGATTATCTTCAGTTTTACAAAATTCCACATAATCGTTTGTATTTGGCCAAACTCCAGCTCAAACTGAAAAGTTTAACTGTTGAATCATGTTGCTTAGTTACCTGTTACCATGACAACCACCAGAGGGCAGACAGACAACCATTGACGTCACAGCCAGGACAAAATGGCACCATGTGATTTCTTTAAAACATGATTTTGATAAAACTACAAATACTTCCAAGGTTTTTGTTCTGAATTTATAAAAGTGATGATATTATAAGTGTTTTAGGGTAAACATGTGATTGTAGCCAGGGTTCACTTTAAAAGTCTAAGCTGAAAATGATGCCTCTCTGTGTTTCCTGCAGTCTCATTGGTCCGCTCGGTGATGGGGGCGGGGCACTGTGACTCGGTGTTTCGGGGATTCTCAGACTGTCTGCTGAAGCTCGGAGACAACATGGCCAACTATCCTCAAGACCTGGACTGACCGACAAAACCTGCACCGCATCTAGCTCGTAAGGAACATTAATCACTTTCACTTTACATCTGCTCGTAAGAACACTTATCACTTTAACATCCTGCTCGTAGAGAACAACTTTCACGTTAAACATCGCTCGTAAGGCACACTTTCCACTTTCACTTTACATCTGGCTCGTAAGAACACTTCACTTTCCCTTACATCTGCGCGGTAAGAACACTTTCACTTTCACTTTACATCTGCTCGTAAGAACACCTTTCACTTTCTTTACTTTCGATCTGCTCGTAAGAACACTTTCACTTTCGACTTTACATCGCCTCGTAAGAAACACTTTTTCACTTTCACTTTAAACATCTGCTCCGTAAGAACACTTTCACTTTCACTTTTACATCTGCTCGTAAGAACATTTTCACTTCACTTACATCTGCCCGTCGTAAGAACACTTCTACTTTCACTTTCCATCTGCCCTCGTATGACTTGCACTTTCTCTCTCTCTTTCTTACCTTCGCGCTCTCTTCATATCTTTCTCCCCTCTCTCTCCTCTCCTTTCCCCGCTCTCTTCCCCTTTCTCGCTCTCTACCCTCTTTCTCTCACCTCTTTTCTCCCTCTCGTTCCTTTCTTTCCTCTCGTCTTACTCCTTCTCTTTCTCCGCCTTCTCTTTCTCTCCTCACCTCTTTCTCCTCTCCTCCCTCTCTTTCTCTCTCTCCTCCCTCTCTTCTTTCCCTCTTCTCTCTCTCCTCCTCTTTTCTTCCCTCCCTCCTTCTCTCTCTCCTTCCCTCTCTTTCTCTTTTCCTTCTCTCTCCTCTCTCTCTCCTCTCTTCTCTTCTCCTTCCTTCTCCGTTTCTCTCTCTCTACACCGCCCTCCCACTTTCTCTCTCTCTTCTCTTTCTCTCTCTCCTCCTCTCCTTTCTCTCCCTCCTGCCCATCTCTCCCTCTCCTCCCTCTTCTCTCTCCTCCCTCTCTCTCTCTACTTCTCTTTCTCTCTCTCCTCCCGACTTATCTCTCTCTCGTTCCGCTCTTCCTCCCTCTTTCTCTCTCTCCTCCTCTTTCTCTCTTCTCTTCCCTCTCTCTCTCACCTCTGCTTTCTCCTCTCTCCTCCTTCTTCTGTCTCTTTCTCCTTCCCGGCTTTCTCTCTCCTCCACTCTTCTCTCCTCCCCTCCCTCTTTCTCCTCTCCTCCCTCTCTTTCTTCTCTCCTACTCTACTCCTTCCGCTTCTCTTCTCTCTTTCTCTCTCTCTCCTCCCACTTTCTCTTCTTTCTCTCTTCTCCTCCCTCTTCTCTCCCGCCTCTCTCTCTTTCTCTCTCCTCCCTCTTCTCTCTCCTCCTCTCTTCTCTCTCTCCTCCCCTCTTTCTCTCTCTCGTCCTCTCTCTCCTCCCTCTTCTTTTTTACATTGTTAAATCTTTTGGTTCTTTAGGTCACATTTATTCATCCACATGTGGTTTTGGTAACGATACATGTCTCTTAAGTATTGTTTTTTAATGATTATCTGGTTTGATTATGTTTCCATTTCCCTGTTGTTCTTTAACTGAGCGTT